>SSNR01000057.1:1564221-1586225 GCA_006937965.1 Callopanchax toddi | reverse complement strand
GTCCTCACTGAACGGACGGACGGACATTCAACAGACGCCGCTGTCTCCTCACTTCTGTTTAATTCTTTTTAACAACGTTGTTTGTTCCTCCAGATCAATCTGTTCAAACTCAATCAAAATTTGCTCTCTGTCGGCCATTACTGAGCTGAAATAAACAAACTTTGGTCGACCGGAGGCATTACTGCAGAAAAGTTATGCGCCCTCTGCTGTCCTGGTGGAGAATTGCTTCACAACACTGACGGAGAAGTAAAAATCAAAAACGTCTCCGTCAATACGTGTGCGTGTGAGCGCAAACGTGCTGTCGGAGAAATATAAATCAGGCTTAAGACCATATATTATGACTTTCAAAACATAATTTAAGAGTCGAGAAACTGGCACAGCATTTAAAAAAACTTAACGAACGAAGAAGGCGACAACAGCCACCAACTAAGCGGTCATACTTTTATAATTTTACTACAAAAATTACTGTCATCATTAATGGTTCCATTATTTTATTTTTGTTTAAATAAAAATAAAATTGATCACTTCCTTTAAATTTTGATACAGCAAATACGGATATCACGATATCGATATAATACTGTGGCAGAAAATATCGCGATATATTGCAGTATCGATATTTTCTTGCATCCCTAGCTGCTACCATAACCCCGTCTCAGATACGCACCAGAAAATGGATATTTGGCGAGGTGGACTTTGAGATGTACTGGGGACAAAAGTATCCAAAATGGAGACATTGAGTAAATCCTAACAAATTTTATACAACATTTATAGGAAATGTCTGAATATCGTAATTCATTCTCAGTTTTGATGTTGGCCACAAGCCACTCAACTGGGTATCTCTTCATTAAGTCGAAGACAATTCAACTCTAAGTTTAACTCCTCAGTTTAATGATGGCCAAATAATAAATCACCTGTCCCTTTAAATGAATTCTCCTCACATGTGTAGAGAAATGGGAGTAAATTGGACTTTAGTCATTAATAGAGATATTTGATTCGTGTTTTCATCCATTATTTGGAAAACAAAAGCCTCTCCACTACTTATTAGCCTGTATGTGAGTGGCAGTGGCAGCTCCACAGCTAAGCTACGGGCCTCATTACACACACTCAGAGAGCAACGCTTCAAGAATCCAACTTAATTGGCTGCCTGAACATTGCTGTTTTTAACCAGCAGTTTATTTTAAGCGGTTTTGATTTAAGATGATATTTAGAGGAACTTTCTATGTGAGGTCGAATGGGGAAGTTTTATTACCCTCCGGCTAATAAAAGGTTGTGGACAGGAGAGGATTTTTAATTCAATTTTGAAGCGCGATATTATGTAGTGTGTGGTGGGTGTGAGGCTGAAAGGATACAGAGCATCTTAGCAGAAGATACAAATTTGATGGCTCTGCTCCGTCATAAGAGATTTGTAGCTGCTTTCAGCCTTAAATTTCGCATTATTTAGTCCGTAAACACAATCAGTCTTTCTCCGTCTCTATTCTCCTCCTCCGCTCGGGGATTAGGAGGAAATTGTGTGCATCCCAAGGACTAAAACCTGCCATGTTCTCTTTTATTTACGTTTCACATGCTAATAGAATCTAATCGTTTCAGAAGGCCACTGGGGCTGTAAAAGCATTTCATGGCTGTTTGATCCACAGCGGAGAACTTTTCACATTTGCAGTGTGTCAGAGAAGGAAATAAATGAAAAAAAACACTTCTTGTAAATTACAAATGATGACGCCTCCTCCCCCCCTCCACCCCCCCCCCTTGCGTCATCCTCGCTGAAGAAAACACACACTCCTACCAAAGATGCTCATTTGTTCCCGTCAGAAACGTGGCGATGCAGGTCCACGCTGCACCGTGATTGGCCAAAACAGAAATTATCTCAGAGAGAGGCCTTGGAGATGACAGTGGAGTTTAATTAATGTGTAAAATTTATTAATCGTAGCGCTGCTGGGAAATTAACGGCCATCGTTTACAGTCTTTTGACCCTGAAGGATCATAAATAAAAGTTCCTTCTATGTCTGATTAATAAACATGACAAAGAACATATGTGGTCGGACTTGATTGCAAATCGTGTCCAAGAAAAAAAGAAGTGCAACCTTTAGAATTTGCGTCCGATTTTTAGATGAAAAGTTGTCTTAATTAAAGCGGGCGCTTTTCTTCACTTTGGATGAAATGACAAACTTCTCCGTGGGCAGGAATCCTGGTAATTCCCTGCTAATTATAATAAAAATGCAAAGCAGGAGGATTTGAATGGAACCTGCTTGTATCTTCAGAGAGAAGAACAGTGGTAAGAAAAGCAGCCAAGGCCTAAAGAATGGACTCAACCTGGTTTGTTTCCAAAACGCCTGCAGTGTGTCACTCTCCTGCGACCAACAAAAGCGTGCTCCTTGGCGAGCAACAAGACATCCTTTCTCCCTTGAAAGTGAGGGGAAAAAAAGAGGGTGGGGGGGGGGGGGGGGGGGGGGGGGACAGCTGAAAAGCTCCAAAGTTGGCAAGATTCCTTAAAAACCTGTAAGGATTCACTGTTTCTCTTCTTGTTTGGGAAATAGGTTGATTGTGCTTTGACCCGTCTTAGTTTGGTTGAAGAAAAAAAAAAAAGAAGGGGGGAAACTAAAGAGAAGACACAAAGAGAACAAGAGCGTAGTGTTTCTTTATTCTTGGCTGTCACTCGGCGATGAGGGAGACTGAACAGGGAATCAACAGTGTTAGAGAGGATGTGTTCAAACTTTGCAATAAATAAAGCATTGAAAGAAAAAAAAAAAAAAAGCCACACGCTGAGTTCCTGGCTGAGTCGAGAAAGCTTGACAGCCTCATCAAATGCTAACGCTGCTGCGAGATTTCCTGCGTACACAAAACTTCACCTCTCAAGCGAGCGGAGCCTCATTGTGCCGTGAAGGTCTAATTAAAACAAAACAAAAACACAAAAAAATCACAAGATTCCTGGATACTGAGGGAACGAAAGCTCCACAGATGTCCCGTCTATATGTAGGAATGCTACTATAAATAATAGTTGTGCAATCTCTTAAGGAAACAAGAAATTGCATGAATTATCATTTAATTAGTTAACATTTCCTTATAATAAATAATATCAAAATGCAGCGCTTCCTGTGCAAAAATGATGGTTAAAAATAACTTTTAGATAAAGTGCAAGAAAACTTTATTTTTAGTTTAGACCAGTTTTAAGATGGCAGCAATGCACTTTGGGCTAACCGTTACCCCATTCTTCCTGTTGGAAGAACATTTTTTCTCTGAACAGGTAAGATATTATTAATAAACTTTACACAGAAACAAATGACTAAAATCAAGTTTTTATGATCAGTTATTCTCTTACCTGCAGTAGACAGCGATCAGAGCAAAATGCTAACGGGGATTCATGCTAACGGGTTTTCAAAGCAGGATCAATTACAAAAACTCTAACAATTTGAACAAATATGAGGGTTTTTTAAATATTTTGGCTTTGCGGTAAAATTTTTGGGGGCTTTTTTTCTTCTTTTTACCAAACACAACATACAGGTTTTTAATAGAATAAAATCTGTGTATTATTCGTTCTTTAAATTTTCAACTGAAAAGGCAAAAATCAAAAAAGAAAAAAGTTCTTTAATATACTGTTATTCGTTTTTGAAACGGATACAAAACAACAAAAAACGGTCCTACAGCTCGTTTTTCCATTTCATATTTTTGATCCGAGACTACAAATATTAAAGAACATTTTCCTTTTTTGATTGTTGGTTTTCAATTGAAAATGGAAAAAACGGATGATGCACGGATTGAACACAAACTAGACTATCCAAAAAGGCATTTTGTCTTTGAAATAGCCGTGTCATGTGACAAGTGATGGCTTAGAAAATACATTTCTGTTTTAGGCTTGAGTTCATACAGAAAACCCATTTTTGAGCTCCCAATAAGATCCACATTGACTTACATTGAAATGGGATTGTTGCCTTCTTAAAACTTGAATTTCAAAACTTAAATGTTCTAAACCTTTACACTGATGCAGATTTTGCTGTTATTTTGCCATAAATATGATGAAATTCCTGCCAGACTCAACCCATTAAATTCACCATGCAACCATAGCATTCTATATAAATTCCTGTGTACTGCTAAATTCGTAACCTTTAAAGGGTTTTAAAACAGGTTTATAAAATACATTTACAATTCATTTTTTAATTAACATTAAGATCCAAACAAACCCACATTGAAAGTGGATTGCTGCCTTCTTAAAAATGCTCCAATCCCTTAAAGTCCACGCCAGTGTTTTAAAATTTCACTGACCTACATTTTCTCATTATTAATACCTGACTTGACCCCAGAATTCACTGGAAAGGCAACATTTTGCTGGTACTGATTATATTTTTGCCTAAAAAAAACATAATAAAAGTAGTTGAACCAGTTTGAAATGTAGGAGATGGAATTTTAAGAAGGCAGAAATATACTATAGTTTTGGCTGCATTCAAACAAGCGTTTAGCTTTTTGTAGATTAGTCTATCAGCCCTAAAGCAGTACTTCTCGGTGAGGTGTCGGGGGAGTAAGTGCACTTTATTTCTCCTCACACAGGACATTCAGGAAACTAAGATTACTTTAGCATTTACAGAGAAACAACTCAAAACGGCCACACACAAAAAAAATTGACTAGTTACACTTTATCATAAAGAAACTTCAAGAGTAATTTCATCCATCAGTTCTTTGAGTAAAAACCCACTCAGAGTCTTAATTTCAAAGTCCTCCTTAGTGTACAGCGCGTCTCCACATAACAAATATGCGTCTTTCATCTTATTCCCTTATTAAAGTACCCACTCATTTATTCCAGCACTGGGAGAGAAACCTTCTAAAGCTGACATTAGTCTGTAGGGGGGAAAAAAAAGGAAAAAAATATTTTATTTCTTTCCCCCCCCCCAAGCTGTCAAAGAGAAATAAATAAGTTCTTGGATATACGGTGCATTCTGGTGTACACAGATGGGCCAGAAATGTATGCCTTTTGCAATAAATTCAACTGTTTGCTGTAAATTACCTCTGGATGTTGTTAGTAAAGCGTTTTGAAAGGGGTTTGCATAAAATATGGTTTTGAGATTGGTGGTATTTCAGCTCAGAAACAAAGTCAAACAACCGATGACGGCGGTGGAAAACACGTCTGACTAAAAGCAGTAACGTACGGCCTCCTAGGGAACGGTGTCACACAGGCGAGGCCTTCCATCATCCTGGGTTGTGAGCTATCATTTAGCCCAATCTCGCTCCACTCAAACAGATATTTGAAGTGTGTAATTTAGAGAAGAAGCAGAGGGTTTTGTCAGTGTTTAAAAACCTTTAAAAGGGTGCTATTTTAGAACTGATGCATCTGCAGAAAAAAGGACAGCCTTACTTTTGGTAAAACAGCCTTTTGGTCTCTAATTATGAACTATGATCATAAGATTGGAGGAAGTCACTAATCAAAGACAAGATTCCCTTTTCTCTAAACAGGAGGGTGATGGAGGAGGCAGGAGACAGCTTCTAATCGGTGTTGAGGTTAGAGGATGGACGGTAGACTGATGCAGAATGCAGAGGTGTACCCACATGGATTATTCATGCAGCAAAGCCTCTAGTTAAACGTGTGATATTTTTGGGCACGGTCCCATCTCACCCTTCAGGACATTTGTGGAGTACTAAGAGACTACAGCTTGATTTCTCCCCGAGGCCTTTCAAAGACCAAAACCGTCAAGGGGAATTAAAATAAATCACAAGACCACTTTACATCCAAATCGCCCTAACATCAAGATAAATGTTATTTATCTTCTTTTGCTCTTTTAAAATTGCTATGGGACCTTTCTCTTTCTTTCTTTTTTTTCTAAACGTGAGAAGATTCTCATAAATTAAAGAGGTGTCCATTCTTTTGCATGTTTAAATCCTCTTTTGGGCTAAAGCTCATTATCATCCACACATATAATCTTTTAAATTGCTACCAAACGCCCCTGCTGGTACAGTGAGCTGCATAATTTGCTGAGGGAGCCTGAAATGAGCGTATTACCTTTTTTTTTTTTAGAGAGAAATAATAAAAACTGAGATAATACAGTATATTGTAATAAATGTTGACTGCCTGTGGACCTGGGTTGTGTCAGATACGATTCATACCTTGATACATTGCTCACCATCTGATAGTTGAAGGTACATATGAGGCATATACGGTAAAATCTAATAACATACAATTAGGCCCTTATTCACAATTAGGGATGTGCCGATACCACTTTTTTCAAAACCGATCTGATACCGATACTTAAAGCGGCACTCCGGAGGATTTCATCAGGAGAGCAGTTTTTGAATCTAGCGTCCAAAGGCTCCTCCTCAAAACATCTCGACACGCGCGTCCGGTCGCGTGTGCGCGCGTGCACGCGGCGCATATACTTCGGACATGAATTGTACAGCTCAGTGTGTAGGGTTTAATCACTCACAGTTCACTATCTTAGTCCAACAACACTACGAGGGTCTGATGAGCCCTCTCTGTCCCTGCTGCTTCTGATATTAGCTCTGTTAGCAGAGAGCTGCTGCTGGACTCTGAAGCTGAACTTGACTCGGCCCTGGATGAACTTTCTGACCAAAATAAACACATAATCCTGTCAAACCTTGCCATTCTGTGAGGTGAAAGGTTTAAAAATAAAAATAAACCCGTCTTTAGCTGGGGAATGGGTAGGTTTTTAGTAGAAATGAGCCGTGAGTCCTCAGTGAACGGCTGAGACGGCAGAGAAACACACGGAGCGTCCTGTACGACAGCGCCCCCTACTGGTACAGGTTTGGTCGATGCGCGTGCATGTTGAGAGAATGCAGAAATTTGAATTTCATTGGCTGAAAAATGTCGGCGGCAAGAAATAATGGAAAGGGGTCTCTAGGAGGAAGGAGGGTCTTCATCAGAATGACAGATGTTGTGGAACTCAACCCATAGATCATAGTTTAGACCTGAAATATCATTTAAAACATTTAGAAAACTTTGATACAGAGAAAAATGCTCCAGAGAGCCGCTTTAAATCTGAGTACTCGCCGATACTGAGTACCGATACCGATACTTCTAACACATAAAAAATGCAACAAATTGGAATACAGTTTTTTTTTCTTCTCTGCTTTTTACAACAAATAACTGAGTTAGATAAAACATATATATATATTAATAAAAATGATCACAAAACTAAAATATAAGGTGAAAAATAACCATTTTCTGTGATTTCACTGTGAAATTATTGCAGTTTTCCACATTTTAACCAAATAAAATGAACTATTTGGCACCATCTTCTGCTCTCAACCCACACTGTTTCTCTTTAGCTCAATAGCTCCCCCTAGTGTTCAATATAAGACACTACAACATAAATCACAAGTCACAGACAGTAGTGATGTGACGTTCATGAACGAACCGAATCTTTTGAACGGCTCTTTACTGTGAACTAGGAGAACCGAGTCTTTGTAGAGAACCGTTCATTTTTTGTGGGTGACTGTAAGCACTATGCATGCCTGCTTTGTATTCACTTCTTAATTTCATGGCGAAACAAACAAAAGCCTGTTAATGCAGGCAGGGGGTCTGAGGGTGAAAGGGAGGGGTGTGGAGAGGAGTTATTGTTGGAAAAGGGCTTGGGTGATGAATCGGTTGGAGGTGTGAATGGCTGTTTTTCAATAGGATGAGTTGAAACTTTCAAGTTAACAAAAGAAGTCAAGCTGCCTTCATTGTCAAAGGTGCAGCTGTGCCAATGGGTGTGGCTGTCAGTTGCGAACAGACCACTTATCAGTGTTAATTGGTGTTGATTAGGACATTGCTTATTCAGAATATTGAAAAAAAACCATAAAAGAGCCAGTCTTTTGAACGACAATTTGAGGTGAACGGCTCCCTTCAAAGAGCTGTAAGTCCCATCACTAACAGACAGTGAAGCCACTGGTATCGGGTAACTTTAACCGATATCGGTATCGGCCCGATACCAGTATCGGTATCGGCCCATCCCTATAACTTAAGATTCAGATGTTTTTTTTAACATACCTTGCTTAAAATTGGTGTGTAAATCACAATATACCATCTAGGGATGCTCAATATTGGCTTTTTTACCAATATCCGATATTGTCTAATTCTCAATTTCCGATACCGATATAAACCGATACCGATATAAGCGTGGTAGCCCTCTTTAAAAAAAAAAGGCAAACACAGTATTGAATGCAAGGTGCGCCAAATAAATAAAAAATATATCTAAAACTATACATCAGATTTGTTATATTTTGACATTTTTGGAGAGAGGAGAAGTAGCTGAACAGTTTGATGTATAATATGTGCATGTGTGTCAGCATTACAAAAACCGATACCGATATTTACCGATATTGCATTTTAATGCCAATATTGGCCGATATTCAGTGGTGGCTGGTGAAATTTTTTTTTGGGTGGGGCGCATTTTTGCTAGTCAGTTTTAAGATGCGCAAAAAAAAATCACATATCACCACTAGGGCAGGGAATGATAATATTTTCATCTGACTGAATATTTTGCTGGTAAAAATCCCTACCACCAGTTCTCTAGAAATGTGGAGCTGTTAGGTCTAATTCTACTCATCAAACAGTAAAGAAATCATAAAGTCTTCATGAGGAGACCTTAGAATAATATCAATATAATCAGATACAAATAAAAAACAACCAAAATGTGGTCACAACAGAAGTTGTAAAAGTTTCAAGGAAAAAACAACCTGGCAAAGCCAAAAACATTACTTAATATTCACAATTATCTTTCTACTGACACCACAAACAAATAAATCTATCTCTAACTAATACAGTCAGATAATTAATGTTACAATTCAGCCAACAACCACTAACCAAGCAAGTCATGACAATCAGCTCAACTAATGAAGTGAATTAACAACAAAATAAAGTCAAATCCACTGATAAGTCCCATCAAACCCAGTCAGACCAAACTTCCTTAAAACGCCATAATAATTTAATAAAAAGTAGAGAAAACGCATGAAAAACGGGCTAAACTACATAAACCAACGTATTCAATCAGCAGTATCTGTATTTCTCTAGCATTCGGCAGACACCTCAACAAACACATGTCGCTATTTAAGGTATAAATTCACTCATCAGGACTTAGCACTGCTAGCCGCGGCTAGCTCCGCCTATGGGGTTTTTGAATGGTAAAATCCGTGACAGACACATTGTTATTAAGAAAAGAAACAAACAAACGAAGTCACTCACCATTGAGTTGATGAAATCAGGACAAATTGAATAATTCGGCTTGTTTTCACAAGCGGGCAAGAAGGATTCTTTGAATAAATATCCATTTTCTACCCTCCATTAAAAAGAGAGCAAGAACTTCCGGTTTCGGTCTGAGCAACACTCCAGACTCCTGCTGTTGTGCGCATGTGACACAGGGACGCTGAAGACCTGCGTCCCGAGCGATCTCCTATTTTTTGCACTCAGTGCACATGCGTCAGGAAAAATTTGCCAGTGCGCATGCGTCAGGGGCAAAAAAAAATGCGCTATGTTGGGACGGCGTCCCGTCCAGACATGCGCAGTAGAACCCAGAGAAACACGACCTATCGGTCCAGTAAAAAATAGTAAGAAAACCTTTCTAAACTACACCTAAATGCAGATTATACACAGCACTTATTGTATATATAATGGATGGCTCGTTTAGTTTTATTTTTATGTTAGTTTTTTATATTTTGTGATATCTTTTTCTCTTCTTCTTCCTCTTGGGACTGGTGGGGCGGCGCCCGAGCGCCCCCTATGGACGGGCTGCCACTGCCGATATTATCGACAAACCGATACCGATTCCCATCCCTAATACATCATAAAACAATTAACAAAAAATAAATGAAAGTCAAGGCTAGAGCGTAATTAATAGTCAATATTATTAATAACAATGCATAAATTAATTATTTTCGTGTTCGGAAATAGAAGATAAAACATTGAATTACGGTAAAACAACTATAGTGTTTTTAACCGGCACTGCTTCAGTTCTCATTTTAAACAGTAGGGGGCACTAGTGAGATAATATCATTAAATAGCATGAATAGCACCAGAGTAAAAGTTGTACACTGGAAAAAAAAAGAGTCAACAGGAGATCCATTCTTCATTGATCAACAAAGACTGACCAAGAGAATGTCCATCAGAATGTTGAGAACAAAACATTGCGTCCATCTGAGAAAAGTGTAGAAAATGTAGTTTTTAGAATTATTTCAAAAATAGAACAAAAAGGAAGTATGATGGTAAATTATTATTACGTTGCGTGAGATACGTCCACTGATAGGTTGGCCAGGGCATGCCGCCTGCCTGTATACAGCAGCAGCTCTTCTTCCTGGAGCTGCACGGGAGGTGCCGCGCCGATTTGGATTTTATAAAATAATGACAGCTTGGGGAACACAGTACATGGTCCAGGCCTAGTACAGCCCACAGGCTGTCGATTAAGTACCCCTGCTTTAGATCTTTCTAAAGTAATACTAGAGAGGCAGTCTTTTTACATATCTGTAGTTAACAATCGTTAACCCTGACCGGTGTGTTTGCACCTCCAACAACATGTTGTTGTTACGCAGTGTCTCCGTGTAATGTATTCAGATGGGTAAGTTGATCAATACACAAGCTACTTTTTTGTCCACATTTTCATTCTTTTTTTTTAAAGAATGCCAGAAAAAATGAACCAACCTGCAGTCTTTTTATCCAGTAGACAAAAGTATTGGTTTTAATTCGATACAATAATAAACCTGTGAATCTAGACATAATCCCAAAATGGTTTTGATCCAATTCAAACAAATTACGTAAATCAATGTGAATTGATTGATATTCAAATCCCTAAAGTAAAGATTTATTATTCCAAATGGCTAAAATATTAAAAACATGTAAGTTTGAGACAAAAAAGAAACTTACTGAAGTTACTTCAACTAGTCTGACGAACACTGCATCCTGTATTTTGCAGCATATATTTAATAGTTAAAGAGAATTGTGCCTTAGAGTATGTTGACATGATTGACAGGTGTAACATCCTATTAGCTCCACCTACACTTCCACCCAATTTTTAAATCTGGATTTCTGTAAATCCAATCACACCGAAGACTTTATACGCCTTGTAAGTCAACCCAAACCCAAAATGCATTAAATACCATAAATAGCTATAAGGCAACACATCTTCTGATCCTTTCCTGGGTTGTTTCCTACCAGCTGTGGTGTAGCAACATTATTATAGGTCAGAAAATAAGCCACAAGCTGTCTATCCTCAGGTGATTGATCATAATCAATCTCGAGCAGCAGTGTCTGGAATGTGTCACCGATTCGAAACACATATCCATAGTAACCCTAGCAGTCAGGAGCCCTATATCTGTCACACTTGTTGAGTGGCCGGCAGGAGGGAAACAACTCCACGTGGCGAGCCGTTTTATTTCTAATACCACCGGTGTGATCAATCTCCCCCGCTGTGAACGCGCGAGGCGATGGAGGCGATCATTCAGCGTTTGTGACAGGTATGTGGTATTGACCGCGGGAAGATAAACCGGGGGTCTGCGCACACATCTGCCTCTGCATGTGTGCCGGTTGTGACAGAGACATTACATTTTCAAATTACAGCTTTCAATCTCCGCTCTAATCTCCCGAAGGACTGAATACGATTAGATTTTTTTAGAAATTTGATACTTTAATTGTCTCAAGACTCTTTCCTTGGGTGGTGTGCATTTGATTTGCAGGAACTTCTACACTAATACAGTTTGTTATGTTGCAGGATTTACATGACATTTAAAAGTGATAGGATGAATGTCGTAACAAGAGTCACCTCTGCTGTGCTTCTTGCTCTCGTTTGCCCCTCAAAAATTCTTGCTGACAGTTTCCTGCCATTTTTAACATCCCTTAATATCAATTATAAAGTCAAGTGGCCCGCTATAATTTAATTTCTGCTGTGCACCGACGTCCCCTGTTAGGAGACACTGTCTTGTCCAATTAAGAGGAGCCTTATTACTGGCCAAATTGTGAGTCGTTCTGTTAATGTGGCGGTGGTAGACACGGAGGGGGTTCTATCCTTCAGCTGACGTATTAATGCTGACATCCTCCCAGAGTCATGTGGAGCGATGGGTGTGAAGACTGTAAATTTAATTGACTGCCAGGATGTCCTTGATTCTTTCTGCTGCAAAAGCAGAATGAAAAAGTGCACAAAGAAAGAGAAAATGGGATGTTGTTGACTTGAACTGAACAATACTGACTATCATATCAGTTGTAATAAACCCACATCTACATTGACTGTGGTCATCAAAGGTGGTAGAGTCCATTATATTGACTAAATATATCAACTTGGAATACACACACACACAGACATAAATATATTTTAAACAATATCAGTATTACAATAAATCAAACACACACATATATATATATATACAGTATACACACATACAGTATATGTGTGTGTGTGTTATTTATTGTAATACTAATATTGTATACATGGATATATCGCGATAACAATACATTGTGACAATGCACTGTGATAACAATACATCATGATAATGATACATCACGATAATGATACATCATGAAAATGATACATTACGATAACGATACATCACGATAACGATACATCACGATAACGATGCACCATGATAACGATACATCATGATGATGACAACGTAATAACGATACACCACAG
The DNA here is from genome assembly GCA_006937965.1 of Callopanchax toddi. Taxonomy (NCBI): domain Eukaryota; kingdom Metazoa; phylum Chordata; class Actinopteri; order Cyprinodontiformes; family Nothobranchiidae; genus Callopanchax; species Callopanchax toddi. Next base: position 1,573,635 of record SSNR01000057.1, on the reverse strand, counting down.
AAATGGTGCATCACAAAAATGATGCATCACGATAACGATATATCACGCTAACAATACATCGCAATAATGATAGATCATAATCATGATACATCACGATAACGGTGTATCATGATAACAATAATAATAACACATTATGTTGATGACAACGCAATAACGGTACACCACGGAAATGGTGCATCACAAAAATGATGCATTACGATAACAATGCATCATGATAATAATACATCATGATGATGGCAACGTAATAAAGATAGACCACGGAAATGATGCATCACAAAAATGGTGCATCATGAAAACGGTACCTTATGATAACGATACATCATGACAATGATACATCACAAAAATGGTGCATCACCATAAAGGTACATCATGATAATGATACATCACCATAAAGGTACATCATAATAATGATACATCATTTGTATGATTCTTTGCAATAACAACACATGTCATTAACAATACATCACAATAATAATATTGCACAGCCTTGCAGCATAGATACAAAAACAAATAATGAGCTTCTCTCAAAATAAGCCAAATGCCTTGTGTTAGATTACATTTAACGCAATAAAAAGAGAGTAGCAGGGGGGAGTTTTGTATTCTGATTGCAAATGTCAAACTTCGAAGACAGGCTGTATGCAGGGGTGTATTTACAGTGACAAACTATTGGGAGTTGTAATATCCTTGGAATTACAGGGAGACTGAGCATCATTTGTCAGGAGCCTAGTCAATGTCTGGCCAAAAACTAAGGACTAATGACTGCACAGCAGACGGGAGGAGAGAGGCTACATCCGTCTCAATCAATGTCAAGGAATATCTTTATGAACCTAGAGCTGTCATAGGTGTTTACAAGAGGGACACGTGTTAATGGTTAAGTTAAAGAATAAATGTTTACCGGACAGCTAGTGTCGGGGCAGCCGATCAGAGGACGGGAAAACTCAAAAAGATGGGCTTACGGTTTTATTTACATTCCACCTAATTCAACCACAACCAAATAAGGATAATTTTGATTACCTATTACATAATCTTTGTGAAAAAAATCCTCCTTTAATTCTTTTTTCTTGTTGTTTTCTAGTCTTCTCCATTAAAAACCTCAGACAGTCTCTCAGAAAGAGCGTGAGCCTTTAAAACAGAAGTCGAGTAAGCATTATGTAACCTAAAAGTTACTTCTCACAAACACAATCAGTGGAAATGTTGTTGGCAGGATCATTTATCACTAAACTCACTCACTCAACATTTATTTCTCTTATCTAACATGGAAACATTCAGTTTCTTCCTTAACATATAGGTACATACAAACTCATTAGTTCATAAGTACATGTGTGTTAAGAAAGGACAGGTACAGCCCTTGTGCCATCATTGTAGTCCGAGACTTAGAAAATACCTTTACAAATGTGGTACATTTCTATTTCTGAAAACAACAGGACACATTTCTGAAGTCACATTAAGTTCATAGCCTCCTTCCCCAACCAGGCCATAATCAGCACTCTAGCAAGAAGGAACCACAGCAGAGGACAAATGGATGCATTCTTCTACATATGCATGCTGAGGATTAGTATGGCATTGTATGTTTTTGCACCGCTCCACACCCCCGAGTAAAACTGCAGACAAAGCATTAATCAAAAGACGAGTTTGAATTTAATAATCTACAGATATTTGCTATGCACGTGCCGCACTGTAAAAGGCTTACCACTGTTTGTGTGCGCCAGCGAAAAAGAAAAGCAATTGAGACGGTGGATTCATGGTCCCCGAGGACGTCGGCCGAGTCATTTAATTTCCTTTAATGGGCTGATGTGCATTTGAAGTTACAAACGGAGGCTTTAAATGGAAACACCAGTCTGACTTCTAATACAATGTGCAATAAAACAAATCACAAAAGATTCCTCATAAACAAAGAAACCCTAAATCTCGAAACGGCTTTGAAAATATACCTGCAGCTGTATCGCACTGGGACACTTACCTCGCTGGCCCTGCTGCCTCTTTCTGTTCCATAAAAATGAAAGCGAGGCAATTTTAACGTGGCTTTCATCGCCCAGAATCCCCTTTTATACAACGGCTCTCTAACTTGCAAACCAGCGTGGCTTCTAATAAAGCCGTACAATCTAAAAAGAGAAGGAACAAAGGACAGGGGTCTGGCTCAAACGGGGTGTTCATTTATCAGTGGACATATTTCAAATCCTTGCTCCAGGCAATGGCTCGTGAAGCATCGCAAGAGAGAGCCCATGGGGGCTTCTGCTGGGAAAGCAAAAACTGCTTTGATGAGCCTTGGGCCATTCTTGCACCTGTGCCTAATATGCATGGGTAAAAACCCAGACGCAAGCAGTCACTAAATAGAGGAAAATAACTTGGTGTATGCTAGTGTGGACGTTCCTCTGATTTACATCCACGCTACTTTAAAAAATGCCACAGTTCACAATCACTCAAGCGAATCAAAACTCAAACGTTAAAGCTTCTAAGACAGAGTGGTTGAGTTTTTTTCTCTAATTTTAAGCGCTTCACATCTCCAAGAACAGCAGGAACCATGAACGTAGGTTCGGTTGTTGGACACACAAGGTTGGATTTTCATTAGAAATAAAAGCAGAAAAGGAGGTGAAACTTACCAGAGCCTCTCTTCGACACAACTTTCAGGCAGTGGACCACAAACACTTGAAGCAAGACCAGAAGAGGGATGGGAGCTTTCATTTTTAACCAGTCCTAGAAGGAAACAGAACTCCGAGTCATCATTCTGAGATCAAGTATAGAGTAAATCCAAACACCAAAAAAACTAGACACTTCAATCAAAGCTGTTTTTTTGTACGACACTATTCCACCTTTCCTCTGAGCCAGCATGACATAGAAGTGCCAGCTTAGATAAAGTTCTTGTTTCATTAGCATACCTGTTAAGGAAAGCTGCACAAAATTGTAATTCACACAATTATCAATGATGAGGGCTGCTGTGATGATAAAATGTGATTAAATCTACAAAAAAATATATAAGATATCGTAAAAACACCTAATTTTGTACATCAAACCAATCCTGCACCTAAATAATAAAAGACTGTGCTAATCTAAGCTATCATGTCAAAGTTTTTAGTGTATAGACTCTAAAAGATGTATAAAGAGAATATAGATGTAGAAGAAATGTTAGAGTTGTTGCCATAACCAAACATCTGTGTCTCTCACTCCCTAACTGGGCCGAGCCTATTGGAGTTTTAGGGCACTTTCTGTACTTTGAGGGTATATAAGAAAAAAAACTGTAGGTACTATAAATATGAGACATGGTAGAGGCAACAATTTGCCTACATTTTGACGTACAAACTTTACAAGCTGTGAAAAGTTTGTGGGTGTGATAAAGAGTTTCTTAGCAAAATTTGGGGGAAACATTTGGACAGCCCAAATGTTACAGAGCACAGCATCATCACACTCAAACAATTGACTGTAAAAACCTAAAATACCAGAAATGTTATTTGTGATTGTGTAAAAACCATAAAGGATATCAAAATGTCATGTTTGGACACAAAGTCCAACTTTCTGTGACCTATTTACATTTTAAACAATGTTTCGACCTTTAATTGTGATATAGATATAGAACCCCAGAGACAACTGTGTTTTTGAATAGTTTTATTTAAAAAAATGCAAATTTGTATCTGTAAAAAAAAAAAGAAGTTAAGTTGGCAAATTTCAATGATTCAGTACAGTTTACTGCTACAAAATATCAATATCAAATGACAGCACAAAATAACCAGACAGATGTCTAAAAACACTTTTCGTTTAATGGCAATGGTTAAAAAACTTTCCTCCATAATTTATGGCCACTGAAGGGTAACTTAGTCCTGCAAAAACTGGTGACCTTGTTGAAACAAATCCCCTGATTTGGATTCTGGTTCTGCAACATCTTATGCAAATTGCTGTTTTGCTCAATTATTACAAATCTGTATACTTTAAACAATATCCTGCCTTTAGGATCAAAGAAAAACGCTTGGTTAAGCTGCATTAATTCATATAATTTTCTGAGATTGTTGCAAAATCTTTAAGTGAAGCTTTTGCTTATAAATGTTAACATTTTATTTGTTCCTTAACCAGATTTTTACTTTTAACGGCTCTGTTCAGCTTAAATTAGACCAGCTGAGTGTTTCCATTTAAAATTACCAACTAGTAAAAAAAAAAGAGAAAAAGCAGCAAATCCACCAGGCTGTGCATGTTTACCTCATTTAAAAATAGGACATTGTATCTAGTGAGCGTTTCCGAGTCTAGCTGGAACAGCAGGTATTTTTAGCTGAGAGCTGCTTCGAGGACGGACCTGAAAGGTGCTGTGGCGTGTCTGATTAAAACACTGGCATTGTCTAGAGAGGAGCCTGAAGCAGCTGGGAACAGGTGCAATTCAGGTGTTAGTCTGAGACTTTGTTCCCTTTTTTGTTCTGTATAAAACTCGAGAAAAAAGAAGCAATTTAGCTTAATCTGAGAGATTTAGAGCGTTTGTAAATGGTAATAGGTGATCTAGTTGCTCATCAGGTTCCTCCAAGTGGTACATCGGGATGTTAATACGCACTACAAGGGCACTTCCACTGGCATTTCACTCATCACAAAGATGCTTTATAGATTTTATAGTGCTGCATCAGAACACCCCCCAAAAAGCCACACTAAACCCCCTCCAGAACCTCGGAGGCATGTGAAACTGGCCAGCAGCCAACGACGGCGACTCCACCATCAAAGCTCTATTGTCATCAGTGAAACCAATTCCTCCTACACAAAAATCTTATCTCTTTAATTACTTTTCCTTTTTTGTGTAAAATCTGTTGTTGCTTTATTTGGTTGGAACAGAAGAAATGACAGAGTTCTGCTCAGATATCCTGAGCTGTTAAGGTTAAGAGTGATGTACTGCAATTTATTTAGCTGATGGCAACAACGCAGATGATGAAACACCAACTACAAATTGCCTTTTACTTGTGGTTAGTTCACTAAAGTTGTGAATATGTGCTGCGGTGATGCAGTTTTAAAAAGCAGCAACATCAGCCCTGTGCTAAATAAAACACGAACTAGTGCAGAGCACCGTACCAAGGCTTGGTGTTTAATTATGATATGCAGTTTCAGTGCTGAGAAGTTTTACAGCCTGGGGCGAAGAAGCTGCCCTACAGTCAGCAGACTCTTGCAAACTCCTTCCCAAACAAGCAGGTAAACAAACTCAGGCTGGACCAGACGATGTCCTCTACCGCTCCACGTATCGGCTGCCAGGTTGTCGCGTGGCTCGTCAGGATAGATTTGATTGCACGTTTGTCGAAACTGTAAAGAAACTGGAGCACGTTATGTGCTGAATTTGGGTCTGCTGCGGGGATGTCTAAAACCCGTCCAATTACAGGAGGTTCTGCTTAGCTTGTCAAACAACATCCAGACATTTGTGCTGTTACTTTAAAAAGTTTGAGGGCAGAGTGGTGAGGACATACTCCGAAGATCTTGTTACACCAAATGCAATCCAGATAAAAAGACTGATATGGCGGTTTGACTCAATACCAAGACAATTTGCTACAACAGTCCTCTAAAATAATCACTAGATAGGACGCAGCAACCTTCCTTGATAAGTTGCTTTTGTCCCTATAATAGGTTTTTACATAAGCTGGCAAAAGGAAGTTGACATTTTTTGTAGATGTTTCAGTGAAATTGAATGAAAACAAATACAAAGGGTAAAGTTCAACCGAAACTTAGGGCTCTCATATTGATGAGTGTATTGTAACTAAGTTTTTATGATGGTCTGTATTAATTTGATCATTATACCTGGTAGTTGCAAACCAACTCAGAGCTAAAGCCAGTTTTCTTACTGGGCTGCAGTTGTAGACCAGAAATTACAAATGTTCCTGAAGGAGTAGCTAAAACGTCTTGAAACGTTAGCAAAGGTTTGCAATTTCCTTGTGTGAGTTGTAGCACCTCTATTTCATGTCAAAAGAATAACTGATGCACTAGAAACAATAACCAATACTGTACAAAAGATAACCAATACGGTACTAACACTAAAAGATACGGTACTAACACTAACCAATACAGTACTAACACTAACCAATACGGTACTAACACTAACCAATACGATACCAACAATAACCAATACGATACCAACAATAACCAATACGATACCAACAATAACCAATACGGTACTAACACTAACCAATACGGTACCAACACTAACCAATACGGTACTAACACTAACCAATACGATACCAACAATAACCAATACGATACCAACAATAACCAATACGATACCAACAATAACCAATACGGTACTAACACTAACCAATACGATACCAACAATAACCAATACGGTACTAACACTAACCAATACGATACCAACAATAACCAATACGGTACTAACACTAAACAATACGGTACTAACACTAACCAATACGGTACTAACACTAACCAATACGATACCAACAATAACCAATACGGTACTAACACTAACCAATACGGTACTAACACTAACCAATACGATACCAACACTAACCAATACGGTACTAACACTAAACGATACGGTACTAACACTAACCAATACGATACCAACAATAACCAATACGGTACTAACACTAACCAATACGGTACTAACACTAAACGATACGGTACTAACACTAACCAATACGATACCAACAATAACCAATACGGTACTAACAATAACCAATACGGTACTAACACTAACCAATACGGTACTAACACTAACCAATACGATACCAACAATAACCAATACGGTACTAACACTAACCAATACGATACCAACAATAACCAATACGGTACTAACACTAACCAATACGATACCAACAATAACCAATACGGTACTAACACTAACCAATACGATACCAACAATAACCAATACGGTACTAACACTAACCAATACGGTACTAACACTAACCAATACGATACCAACAATAACCAATACAGTACTAACACTAACCAATACGGTACTAACACTAACCAATACGATACCAACAATAACCAATACGGTACTAACAATAACCAATACGATACCAACAATAACCAATACGGTACTAACAATAACCAATACGATACCAACAATAACCAATACAGTACTAACACTAACCAATACGATACCAACAATAACCAATACGGTACTAACACTAACCAATACGATACCAACAATAACCAATACGGTACTAACACTAACCAATACGATACCAACAATAACCAATACAGTACTAACACTAACCAATACGGTACTAACACTAACCAATACGGTACTAACACTAACCAATACGATACCAACAATAACCAATACGGTACTAACAATAACCAATACGGTACTAACACTAACCAATACGGTACTAACAATAACCAATACGATACCAACACTAACCAATACGGTACTAACACTAACCAATACGATACCAACACTAACCAATACGGTACTAACACTAACCAATACGATACCAACAATAACCAATACGGTACTAACAATAACCAATACGGTACTAACAATAACCAATATAATACAAAAATATTCCATTTAATACATACAATAACTGATATGATACAAACCATAACCAATATGGTACTAACAAACAATAACCGATATGATACAAATTATAACACAATGAAAATAATAACTAATACAAAAAATGGAAAAAACTGTTGCAAAAAATAATTTATGGCCGAAACAAAAAATGATATAAACAATATCAGTTATGGTACATTACCTGTATAACAGAAATATTAACCAATATAACACAAGTATAAAACTGATATCATAGAAATGATAACCAATATGATACAATCAATAACCAATGAGGCCAAATTGATCATTAATACAATACTTTACAATATGTTACAAACAATACCCAGTTTGAACAAAGAATATCTGATCAGGTCCAAACAAGTGTTTGCTTTCTGCTTAAAACTGTGGCTATAGCTTTGTAGAATTAAATGATGACTCATCTCATTTAAATCACACAATAAACTCCTCTGATTACATAAGACAGTGACTTACAGGAAGGAATGTTTTAGTACGATGTCAACATTTCATCATGTCCCATTTTATAAATATTTCTGAAGTGTTGTCCCAAAATTCAACATTTACAACTAAACTAAAACTTTGGGGGCGACGGGGGTTTCATTGAAGAATATTTATGACAATCACCTGTTAAATGACAGCTATTTAACGACTTATCAATTACTGATTCTTATCAGCAATCACAAAAAGGGTGTCGATGTGTTATTGTTGCTATTGACTAAGTTCTTGGCACATAGTTATTAACTAGTGAGAAGTGAAAGATTCAGCACAGCTGTCTAACTGTCACAGACATGATCTGTAGCACAATAGAGCAGAAAGAAAAGCAAGTTATCCCCCTTTCAAGAAAGGAACAGATACGAGATGTCAAAGAAAAGTATAAAATCTTTAAAAATATATATTGTGTCATTTTAAAAATTCTACCACGATGGCGTTTCCTGTCAAGCAACTCATCCGTTATGGAGCGGCGCATCCAAAAGGTGCTGTCACCCGCCTTTCAATCTTTGTTTTTTCCCTTAAACATCCACCTTCTCCCCTCCCTGATTTCTCCACAGCGGATTCATCCAAAATTCAATTACTTTCAAGGAGGACTAAGCAAGAGAAATGGGGCACTCTCTCGGCACCCTCGTGGTTCGCAGTTAGCCCGAGAAATGCATCCTGCCTTCACACTCTGGAACAATTTTTCCCATCTACAACTGAGGCTCTGTCATTTTAAAACAGCTTGCCAAATGGATATTGAGATGATGGTTTTCGGCAGATCTTATTTCAAATCTATCTTGCGCTGTAGCACACTCTCTTGATTTGTGTACACTGAAGACTCTTATTTTTAGCTTCAAACCGCCATCGTGTTTGTTATTCCTGGATGGCTGTTCACATTTTTGTGGCATGTTACCCTGATATCAAAGATGGGAAAAAAGCAATAACACAAACATGCCTTTTGTACACTCCCATCCCACTTGTTTGGGATGCACTTCAGATCTATGGCTCAATTTATTTTTTATATTAAGTTTCTGTGTAAAAAGTTGGTGTAACCAATAATCCAACAACCAAAAACTGATGGTAAAAACCCCAACACATATATTGCAACCAAAAGCTAAAATGATACAACCAGTAACTGATATAATTAACCAATACGGTAAATCTAAAAACTAATATGGTACAACCAATAACAAATACGGTATAACTGACAACTAATGTGGTGCGATTGATAACCATGATGGTAAAAACAACAACCGATGGCTGTATGGTGCAATCAGTACCCAAAAGGCTAAAAATAACTGATATGGTAAAACCAGTAACTTGATATGGGACAAAGAAATGATGTGACACAATCAGGGTGCAACTTGACGGGGAAATGAGGGGGTCCCAACCCTTCCCCGCTTTTGATGTCCCCCCCCCCCCCCCCCCCCCCCCCCCCCCCCCCCCCCCCCCCC
>SSNR01000057.1:1548079-1564211 GCA_006937965.1 Callopanchax toddi | reverse complement strand
GTTGTGAGCCCCCCCTAGTGTCCGTTTGTCATAAAAACAAACTCTTCCCCCCCCCTTGTTTTCCATCCATGTTTTCAAAACTACAAACCACAGAAGCAATTAGCTTCTTTTAGCTTCCTCAGTTAAAGGTTTTCTTTGTTTCTTTGGAGGCTCCGCCACGATGAACACAATGCGATAGTCTTCAGCTTTGATTCAGCTCCCCTATATATTAGATTATAGATGTAAATATTGAACTTTATGAGACTTCGGGGACACCGTGACGGAGAAATTCGAGTTGCAAACGCTGTACTCTTGATCTAAACACTAGATGGGGCTGAGTGACATTTCAGTAACCTTATAAAGGGTCATATTAACACATGCTAGCTCAAGAAAAAGATTTAAAAATATGAAAAAGTTGCAAAGTTTCCCTTTAATCTTTCATCCCCTGAGGGAATAGGCTTCTATGCACCTCTCACTGGCCCGACAGAGAAATACCAGAGTTTCTGTTCGACGTCGCACATCATCAGCTCCCTACGATTGGAGGCGCAGCGAGAGCTATCTGGCCCAGGGGAAGGGTGAGGTGGTGACGAGGTGCAGGTCCGTGCGGTCCGGACGGAACCCCCACTTTGTCCATATCTGAATGCCCCCTTGCACACTGGGTACAATCCAAGTAACTATACTGAAAATAAATTATCTGACGTGTTCATTTCATAAAATTGTCTTAACATGTTTTTGATTCCATAGTTTGTCCTAATTTCCAAACTCCACTGTCAACATTGGGCATCTCAAACTAATCAAGCTAGGATAGTTTTTACGAGAATGACCCCCGATTTAAATGGTGGATACATTTGCTCTCCGTAAGTAGCCTTATAGTTTAAACCTGTCTAAAGCAGTATGAACGTACACCCTCTCCGTCTGTCATTACATCTCCCCCCCATTTCACCTCTCTGCCCCGTACCTCCTACCTCCAGGCAGAAAAATTGATATGTACTCTGGTTGGTGAGTTAACATTTCTATTTGTGAGAAACACTTCTTAAGCCCTCATACCCTTGGCTGACGCACACAGCCACCCACACAAGTCTGTGCTCTCCTCGCTGAATTATTCCATTTCAGATTATCTAATAACCCGGCAACCACAAACCTCCATGTTCCTGACATATGCAAAGAGAAAAGACGAGCTGCTTTCTTCAGGACCATGAATATCTTTTAGAACATTTAACATTAATTGTGGTTGAGTTTTATTTGATATTTTTTTCTCTCCCTAAATATGCACAGTTTATGTCTTTGTGAACAAAACGCTTTGGCGCAACATTAAACATAAAGAGCTCATTAAACAGATGAATAAGGTACAACTAAAACCTAAGACATGTAGCCACAATATTGTTTAAAATTACACCCTGCATGTAGTAGATTTATACATTCATTGGCTACTTTGAGAATGAAAAGTTCTGGTCAATTAAACACGGAGCCATAAAATGCTTCTACGGCTTCCATTTACATAGAGATGCATTAAATAATTTATAAAACACCTAGATGAAGGAAACACATAGAAGGCAGCAGATTTAGTTAAATCATAAAGTGATTATAGGCATGGACCAATAATGATAACAGAAATAAAAACCTTATATACTTGCATACTACACCCAGAATACCAGAAATATTAGTAACTATTTTAAAAAAAGTACAAATGTTTATTATGACTTGGCTGTTTTTTTTTCCTGTGCTATTTTTTAAAAATTTATGTCAATGCTCAAATGCACATAAAGAGAAATGATGGTGGACAATACTAAAGAAACAAAGAGCAGACCATTAAAAATTATTGCAGAAAGTTGCACATTTATATAGCAGAAAAACAGGCTAAATTTAACAGTTCTAATGTAAAAATGAAGCAGAGACAATTACTTGACCTCTTTCCTTGGCACTAAGTCGATAAAAGGTTGCGATACAACTGTTACTGGTTACTATAAAACCACATGTGACGACCACATAGTTTAAAACTAGTGTAACTCACCAACACACAGTGTCCATGCAAGGAGACGAGTAGAGATGCACCGATACCACTTTTTTCAAACCGATACGATACTTGAATCTGAGTACTTGTCGATACAGAGTACCAATACCGATACTTCTACCACACAAAAAATGCACTGAATAGGAAGAAAGGTTCTATTTTCTTCTATTTTTGGTTAACTTTAACAAGTACGAGTATATGGTGTCGATATCTGTATCTGTATTGGTATCGGCCCGATACCGATACTGGTATCGGTTCCTGGTATCGTTAACTTTAACGAGTACATGACATCGGTATTGGCCCGATACGATATCGGTATTGGTGCATCCCTAGACGAGGATTAAATCTGTAGTGTGACAGTTGAGTAAAGAGATTTTTTAAATATTATTTGAATTTGCATATGATGTGTAAAGAAAATCATTATCAGACAAATACAGATCTAACAAGACTCCCTACTTCACAGCCAATTTAAAGTTGACCATTTTTTTAGCCTGCTGAGGTTTTTGAAGTTAGTTGTTTTTAGGGGTGTTTGATATTGACTAAAACGTACATCATACTATATTTTGCCATGTCCCTGGTAATGATAATATGACAATATTTGAATAACCAAAAAGGGTGGTACGCCTTAAGTTCTACCTGTTTGGATATTTCAAATTTCAGAACAATACTTACACTAATAACTGTTAAATTCACTGCTAGCGTGGTTTTGCCGGAGACCTGAGGTTTTTCATATTGCTCATACGGTGGTTGGCGGTTAGTCCGGAGATGGGGTCACTTCGTCTTTCACTCCTATCATTGTTTCACATAAAGGGCAGATTTTAGGGCATGGCTTCAATAGCCTCTTTAATGCTAACACCAGCCTATCCACGCTAATGGACAGCAGAGAGAGAGTATGCAGTTGGTACATAGAGGGTTAGTTAGTTTAGGTTAGTTAGAGTAGTTTGTAGTAGTGGCTACGATATTGGTCTTGCAACTGGAAGGCTGCAGGATCGATTCCCGACTCTGGCTGAGTTATTTGTCATTGTGTCCTTGGGCAAGACACTTAACTCTCATTGCCTGCTGATGGTGGTGGTCAGAGGGCTGGTAGTGCCTCTGTGTCTGGTCGCTTTGCCTCTGTAGCTCCATCAGCATGTGAATGACTGACTGCTGTAAAGCGCTTTGTAGTCCATGACTTCAAAAAGCGCTATACAAATGTGAGACATTAGGTATTCCAGTGGATGACCAGCCAAAGCATGCTAGTTAGTAAAAACAATGGTGCTTATAGTGCTTTCTAAGTCTAAGGACTCCCAAAGCGCTTCATACTACATTCAGTCATTCACCCAATCACACACACATTCACATGCTGACAGCAGTTAGCTACATTGTAGTCACAGGCCCAAGGACATGACAAAGTAACCCTCCGGTTGCAAGACGGACACTACCTCGTTATAAGCCTCTTCGATGCTAACTCAAGTGAGTTACCAGTGCCGGCATATCATTAATCAGATCAAGAGCTGGCTTCGGAGTAGATGTAGCTGCTGCTGGGTGCGCAGTAGTCTTAATTTTGGCTCCAATACCATGCCACAAGTTCTAAAGAGGAAGATTATGAGGACAGCTGTGAAGATGTTAAGATTGTTAGCAAATTTGTCTAAATCAAGCATCTTCAACATCAAGCTACATCAACTTGGAGCAGCAGGTATGATTTATGTAGCACCATGTGAAGAACAGGATTCATGGTATTTTTTGGACACTCTATTGCAAAGTATGGTAAATATTTGATAGTTCATACTGCCTCATTCTTTAAATAAGAATTTTGACATTATTGAAAACAATAAATATCACACACCCCTAGTTGTTGTCATAATTAAAATTTTACGGATTACTCGTCAATCCTAACCCCGGTTTGAAGGAGTTTAGATGTTAAAATCCAGTGTCATGTCCAATCACAAAAACAAAAACACAGTAGACGTGATGCTGGGTGCATCATGTTTTTGTCCTGCAGATGATGATCTCAGTCTGTTACATAATTGTTTGTCTATTAAACAACAAGTGTCAAATTGCTTGGTAGAGTTAGCCACTGAGAGTGAGATTAAATATGTATATGAGTAAAATAATGAATAACACCATTACAAAAAGACATTTAATACCATAGAAAACCACATTTAGTCATAGAAAACCATAAGAACATAAAGACTTTAATAGATTAGGTCTTAAAAATTAGATAAATAAAAACAACCTGAGCTACTTCTCATATTCTGCTGCATAACAGCAAAATGTTAGGATTGTTTCTTACCGTCTTAGCTAACCTGCATGTGAACAAACCATAAAACTCCTGGAACAATGTGTGGACAAAGCGGTGGATGCTTAGCCATAATGCACACTGTCACGCTCGGAGAAAAGCAATCTAAACGTATCAGCACAAACATCTCATACCAATTGTCAGCACAGTGATGGAGGGAAACCTGCAAACATCGAAGGAATGAAGCGACTTTGGAACAAAAACAGGCCACAACAAGGTGAGAAGACTAACACGTTCATACAGAAGGTGCAATATTGCTGAGTAAAATGTCATATCTTGTTCCTTTGAGGATATGTTTACACAGTTTAGGACCAGAGGCTTGTTGTTCTGGCCTCATATGTAAAAACTAAAAGAGAATGAGCTTCATTTATATCAGCTGATCTTAATCACTGGATTACTGACTTCTAGAACAAAATGCTCACTTTTTCTTTTTTAACGGGATTCAAAACTTGCTTCTCTAACCGTCATATTTAAGAAACTGCTGTCACCAACCAGAGATAAGTGATGGTGCTTCTCTATGCTGCATCCAACCACAGTGTTTTTCTCTGTAACTGGTAACAAATGGTAGGAAAAGAAAGTGTTGGTGATTTTGAAACAGTGTAAAAAGTGACTATTATCTAACTGTCTGCTTCCAAAGCGTATGAAGAGAGGAAAATACATCTAGGCAGGTAAAAGCAACAACACTATCAAGAAAACAACTTCATCAGGGTCAACCGTGATGAAGGCCATGAAGTGAAAGATGGTCACACAACAAGGTTGTTTTCTCAGAACTAAAATGTTCCAAAGCTCTACAGTTGTGCAACTAAACCAAATAATAAGGTTTGTTCCAAAGTTGAGCATCCTTCACCTTCAATAACAAGCACTATTATGACAAACATTTTAAAAAACAGAACAGGTTTGTGGGTTTATATTTATATCTATACTAAGGATGCACCGAAATGAAAATTCTTGGCCGAAACTGAAAACCAAAAATGAGAAAACCCAGGTCGAAAACTGAAATAATTATGTAAATTATTAGAATCATAGCATTTATGGCTATGATGTGTACAAACCTCACTAAAATCAATAAATCAATTACAAAACTATGAAAACAACGATGAGAGGAACGTCGTGGCAGCCCAGCATGAGCCTACTGGTGATGTTCAGTTTCTGTTCGGGGGGCTTGAGGGCTGTAAGCCCTGTCACTCCGCGCACCGCTACAGCGCTCTGCAGCGGGAGGAGCTAAATGAAACGAGCCGCTGCGAGGACGACTCGTTGCGGTCCGGTCCAGCTTAAAATCGTGAGCACAGATAATGAAATAAGTCCACACCGCAGACAAGCTGGCTCTTAAAGCCTGAAGCACACCGGAGACGTCGGCGCTGCGCCACAGATGCGCCACGGTTTTGGCGATTCACAGGACCCGCGATGTGGCGCAGCGCTGATGTCTCCGTTGTGTGTCAGCCTTAAGCCTCAAACACACCGGAGACGTCAGCGCTGTGCTGCGGATGCGCCGCGGTTTTGGCGAGTCTTCTACTTTCAGGACCCGTTCTTGAAGCGGCGTGCCATACAACGCTGCATGCAAAATCACCTTTATCCTTGTCTCACGTGCTGGCTGTGCTATTTGCTCGTGACATCACAATTTCGAGCGTGTTGTTTCGGTCATTTGGGCGTTTCAGCCAAAAACCGACAGTGTACTTTTGGATGAAAATTTTTGGTGGCTGAATATTCGGTGCATCCCTAATCGATACATATCTAAACTCTAAGCCTGGCTGAGGGGGGCCTTTTGCAGAGATCACTGTAGTCTTGTACCACACTAGCCTATAAGTGAATATATAGTCTGGCGAGCCATTGAAACAACTCCTTCATAGGGGCGGGATCAACTGTTATCTTTCAAACTGTCCTCACATGCTATTGGATAGTGCTAGGACGAATCAGAGCCGTTTAGCAACAACCAGAACCAGCTGGTAAATTACAGTTTCACCGTATCCCTTCGGTAAAACATCAAATATATCTGTTTTCAGAATAAACGACTTGAGTGTCTCTGTTTGGGTCTTAAAAACAAGCCCAAATCTAAATCGTCCAAAGTTGATGACAAACTCATTTTAAACGAACGCGGTTCCTGAGCTGCCGCCATGTTGTTTAATTTCAAAGTCGCAGCTCTGCCGTCATCGGCTAATCCCGCCCACCAAACCACATTACGTCTAGTTTAGATGTATGCTTGGACGCATCATTTCTTGATATTTAGCTTTAACTGTTAAAGATTTTAAACAAAGTTTTCTTCTAAATTCTAGCAGAAGGATTTAGAAGGAGCGCCGCCGATTAAGAACGATAGATTCAGACTATTGAAGGCCTCGTATTTAAAAAAAAAACACACTTCTAGAACTTCAGCCACTGTTTAATTCCTTATATAATCACCCCCTATGAATAAACATAATAAATAAATAAATGTCTCAAACTGCGTTTAAAAGGAAAGCGAGAGCCGTCTGGGTAAAATGGGACACACTACACTCCATTCTCTTCATAACTTATGCTTTTTCATTTTTTTTAGTCCTTTATGGGAACTGGGGTGTATAATACGGTTATTTAAATAAAAGGAACTTATCAGTTGAGCTGACATATACACTAGTGCACACATGTGCTCACATACGATCAAACTGTCCCTGCAGATAGATCCAGTTCTTAATACTACTCCCTGAGCTGCGTGCCAACTAGATTCTTCTTCCTGCTCGGCTGTCAAGGAAACAAGGATGACATTAAATGAACGAAGCTCTCTCTTTGGAGATTCAAGGCCACAGCTAAGAGGACCGAGATGGAGCCGACTGGGGATACTGGAACTGGGAGTGAATGAAGGAGAACGATGAGATCCAGAAGCGGGGAAGCAGCTGTGGACTTATTGACCCTAAAAGGCAGGATATCTCAGAATCTAGCAATTTGTTTTAAAATAGATGGTAAATTTATCAGTTTTTTTTTAAAGTTTTTCCACCTTAATTTGGTTCCAAACTGTCACCAATGAAAGGTGCTGGAAATTCTTTAAAACTCACATTAAAAGTGCTTGAAGTTCATTTTGGTAAATGTGTAAGAAACAGTTCATTATCCAGCACTACTTCGGTCATTTTCCCCAAAATCTCAACAATGAAAACTAATCAAGTTAAAGAAAAGGGCTGGGAATGTTTTGATTTAGACGTCACTCATTTTTATGCAGATATTCTAAATGGGCCCTGCGATGGACTGGCGACCCGTCCAGGGTGTCCCCCGCCTCTCGCCCCTTGACCGCTGGAGATAGGCACCAGCTGCCCCGCGACCCTCTGTGGAGGATTAAGCGGCTACAGAAAATGGATGGATGGATATTCTAAATGGTTTTATAAGGAAATCCTCTAGAATGAGGAGTATTATTGCTAATATCAGCAGGAACGATACAAAAGTAAGAGTCAAATATCTCATAATGAGATGTTTTGTAGGACTTCGAACCAAGGTTAAATAGTAGATCTGTTCATTGATTTGGATTTTTTTTTTTAAATTAAAAGCATGTCTTAGATCAGGCATGTCCAAAATGTGGCCCGGGGCCACTTCCGACCCTCGGAGAAAAAAATGTACGTTCAGATTTTTCCTAATGTCAGACAGAACGACAAAAACTACAGTTTAACTAGATGTTAATGGTTAAGTTTTAATATTTTATTATTCAAGTTTTTTCTTTAATAACATTTTCTGCTTAAAAAAAACCCTCAAACCATCATTGACTTTTACTAGAAAGTACACAAAGTTTGACTAAATATGGATTCAAATTTATTCTCAAGACCAAGAAACTAGATAACAATCGACCAATCAAATCCATGAAATTTGATGCTGTTTTAGAAGGAAAACCTACATGACCCCTGTTTGTATAAATTTAATGTGATAATATGCAGTTTTGCTTGTTTTAGGCACCCTCTGGTGTCCGTTTTAAATCACTGCATTAAAAAGTTAGCACATTGTTTCAGCTCCTAAACACCTAAATCTACCTGTTGAAATGTCTCCTCAGCCTTCATAGCTTTCTACAGGAGCGGTTATTTACTCCTTCAAAGAAATCAGCTGTGTTCAAGCAGGGAGAGATGGAAAAAATCAGGAATCATGAGCTAAAAACACTCGAGAGCTAGCATAACAGCTAGCCACTTTGGGTTAGCCTAACCCTCGTGAGACACGTGACTTCCTGGGTACCGTGACGGAGACGGAGATTTTGCAATCATGGTATTCCAGCTGTAATCACCAGATGGGGCTAAGTGACTTTTCATTAACCCTGTAAAGGGTCAGATTACATACTGGCTCAAGGAAAAGATTAAAAGATATGAAAAAGTTGCAAATGATGCCTTTAAGGATCCTTTGCTACAAGAAAGCAAATATGTAGTTCTGTTCATTAAAATGTTGCATTCAGTACAAATAAACAAAATTCACAATAAAACCCCTCTTTTTTTGCATTTTTTAATAAAATCAAAATTTTGTGGCCCCGAAGGACTTTTAACCTGGAAATTTTGGCCCTCGTCTTGAAAAGTTTGGACACCCCTGTCTTAGATGGTTCCCAAACGTTTCAGCTTCCAAGCCTTTAAATAATCACTGCAGAGACTCAGGAGCCCAGTTATCACCAGTTTAAATCTACAACTAGCCAAGAACCCAATAAAATAAAAACATAATGGCAACACAAACTGCCTCACCAACCATGACACCATTATTTTCATGTATGACTACAGCTTTTATTCTTAGTGACACTTGTGGTGAATTTAGACCATTAGCCACCCAAAATTACGTTATAATTAGATTTACTAATATAAAAAATACCAGCAAGTCAGCAAACATCAGTTGTCTTCTTTTTGTCCTTCTTCAAAACAAATACTCTAAGTCAGAAGGTCCTAAATTGGCCTGTGAACCCACAAGCTAGCAGTTTATATGAAGTCTAACATCAACAGCATCAGGAAACGGGAGCATTTCAGAGAAACACCAAATAAATCCAAACTCCTCAAGCTCTGGTGGAGACTTCCAATAACAGTGATTAAATATTCACGGACTGAAGCGTTTCCCTTTATCTCTCCCTCACACACACACACCTCTGTAACACACATTTTTACTCAGCACCTAAATTTAAATCTGCGACTCTGAGACTGATCTGCTGCTGAACCGATGACTCTCGAGCTAACTCCACAGTATGTTAATGCTACGCAGCTGAGAGCATCAAAGTCCAAGTTCTTCAAGGAGCTCGGGCTTAAAAAATGCACTGCATATTTTATAGAAGTGGGCAAAAAAAACCACACTGGCTTTATCTTCTGCAGTTTGTATAAAGAAACAACAGCGAACATCATAAGAGAAATTAACAGCAATCAACACAACAGCATGTAAACCAAGAGGCGTTTCTCAAAAAGAGTTAAAAAGATGTAGTTTTCTAAATCTTCTCGACTGAAAGTACCCTCTTGCCAAGTAGCACAACTGTGGGTTGATTTAAGGAGGAATGAAAGAGGATTTTCAGATTATGAACACCCTACAGCATCCAGTCAATCGGAGGAGTTGAACCAAAGAGAGAAATTGTATGAAATTTACAGACCTTTTGAATAAATAATCAAAGACTTGTTTTATAAGAAATTCCACCGTCCTTGGGTTTTTCTCTAAATAAGAACCCGACAAATAATACAAGCAGACATGCTGTAGCAACCACTGACAACTGGCCAGTGCAATGCAAATAACCTCTCTCACAACACCCAGATATCTCCATGCCACGCAGCAGAGATTCAATATCCGCAGACGAGGACCGCTGCGTCCCGGGGCCCTTCTTCTAAAGTGGCCCATAAATCACAAACCCTGTTGAGAGCCGGTCTCTGTGGGTCCGATCCGGGACGGGGAAACAGAGATGTGCTCTGGTGAGGGAAAAAGGCACCCCAGAACACCCACCACCTCCACCTCTTGCAGCTGTGACGCAATGCAACACCTTGGCATAATGAAATTATTACCACCATTAGCCAGACTGGGGCGTGGATTAATACTGGGACTTATTTAGACAAATATGATGCTGGGGTTTAAATTCATATAGAACTACTAGGAGCTGTTCTTAAAAATCAAAACACACAACATCACAGTATAAAATTAGCTTAATGTACTGATAATTTAGACGTATTTTTATATAAATAAAATGTATAGCTATTAAAAAGTCAGCTTCAATGATTTATCCTTTACCCTGTCTATACTACTCCAGATTTTTATTTTAAAAACATTTTTTTCTTAGTGTTAATAATATGTACTAATACACATTAGGGATGTAAGAAAATATCGATACTGCAATATATCACTAGGGATGTCCCGATCCGATCACGTGATCGGAAATCGGCCCCGATCACGTGATTTTGGACTCGATCGGAATCAGACGTCACCTCCCGATTTTGACTCGGGTTTCCTCTACATGCGCCCCGCCAAAATAAAAGCCGCTACGCCTTCAGAAGGAAGTTTGGGTTTTTAAATATATGTTAAACAATCTAAAGCACATGGGATTTATATATAGTCTATATTTGTGCACTTATATTAACCATAATCAGAGTTTGAATCAGTTTCCGCCGGTCCAGGAGGAGGGAGGGGGCCGGCGACCGGGTTCGCTGTTCACTCAACAACCGCCGGGACTCGTCCTCCCCCTGAACGGAAAGCACCAATGGGAGCACTCGGCCATCCCTACATATCACGATCTTTTCTGTCACAATATTATATCGATATTGTGACATCTGTATCGCGACATTTGCTGTATCAAAATTTAAAGCAAATTATTCATTTTTATTTTTATTAAAATAAATAAATAATGAAAACATAAATGACGGCAGTAATTTTTTTTTTGTTAAATTAAAAGTATGACCGCTAGTCGGTGGCTGTTTTCATTTTTTTCATTTATGTTTTTTTTTAATTGCTGTGACAGTTTTTCGACTCTTAAACAATGTTTTAAAAATCATAATATACGGTCTTACTCATAGGATCGCATTATAGCGCAATATATCGCATCGTCTGCCCTGTATCGCGATACATATCGTATCGCCAGACTTTTGCCAATACACACCCCTAATACACATTATTCAGAAATAAACGTTGAAATACCCCCCACCAAAGCCACTAGGTGGCGAGAGCTCCCACATTAACAGCATATCAAAATACAAAGGAAGAACATTCTTAGCTTAGCATTTTCCCTCAAATTGTTTCCATTTCATATAGAAGCTCGGTGGATGGAAGATGTCCATAATCCGGCTGATTGGATGAGTGGAGCCAGCTGAAAACTGAATAAAAACTAGATTTTTTTTGTAGGTTTTCCTACTTATTTATTATACAAAAGAAAGTGAAAACTTGGATGATTTTAAAAAGCAGAAAACAAATTTTAAAGACATGCACAAACTAAAAATAGAGCAGAAATATTAAAGTACAACTAAAAAAAATGTAGAATTTTCCAAAGTTTTCCTCATTTTCTGACACTACAGTGCATGGATTTTAAATAGTGAAGCTTAAAAAAATGGCAGATTACCATCAAAGGTTTGCAAAAACGTCATTTTTCCCAACATCTGCTCTGATCTAGTCTAACGAACCCATCCCAAGCCAGGTTGAAATCCATGTAGAGCATTAGCTGTAAATACGATGTCGCCCCAGGTCTCATGTGAAGTAGCTAATGACAAATGAAGAGCTGCTAATGAAGCGCTCCTTGATTTCACTCACTATTAATCCCTTGATGTAGCTCTTCTATTTAAGCTCCTGCTCGGCTTGGAGAGGCGAACATGCATTTCTCCTCGGTATACATACAAACAACGCGCTAAACATACAGCCGTTTTCTATTTTACTGGGAGTACCGCAAGTTAATTTGAGAGACACATTTCATTTGTTTTCTTGAAAAATATTGTAGTCTGGGTGTGCTTTTACAGCCGACTGTCATTTTGTGCGTTCTTTAATGCCACACCAACATATGGAATGTCACAACAAAGCCTTCATGAATGAGTAAGCACAGATGCGATGGAGGGACGACGAGGAGGAGGGGTACCGAGAGGAAAAAATAGCTCATTTTGTTTCTCCTGGCATGCAATTTCCATCTTCTATCCACATCTCTCGAGAAGCTAAAAAACGCATCTTTAAAAAAACGGATCGACTTCATCTTTTCTAGGGCTGAATGGGTCTGAGAGAATCACCTCCAGACATGGCAGGATGATGGCTGGGGTTGAAAAGAGGAAGGAAGGAAGGAAATCATAATTCTGCTCTCAAACTCTCGCAAATGATCTCGTTCCGCGACAGATTAGAGGGAGGGGTTGTAAACATCAGTCGCCCCAAGCAAAGAAAAATCTCAGATGAGGATCTCGCCACATTGTAGATGACAAAAAGTCCTTTTATTATCTAAAGCGACAAACGGGGAAATAAATGAATTTGGCCGTTTGTGAAGAGACAACTGGAAACGCGTCATCTTTACATCGTGGTTCACTGAATGAGGCTCCAGGGCTGCGTTTCTCACTTGAACAGGAAAGCACAAGAACAAAACAAGCTCCCAAGGTTCAACTCTTTGATGTGAAATAACCTACAAAACATGGAGGTCGAAAATGAGTCAGAGGAGATGGAAAATACCGTCATCCATCTGGAAGGTAATAATGAATTTTGTAATATTTGTAATTGGGTGGTACGATTTATCAAACTCCTGTCATAAAACACTATAATAAAATGTTGGCTAATATATTAAGATTGCCACACATTCATATTTTGTAGGTAGACAATATGTATGGGGAATCAGATGGACTCGTTTTGTGTTCCAACAACAAAAACATGAGGAAAATATGGACTTTTTCACAATTTGTATCGTTATCGCGATATTCAACAATATGTCGCAAGTGCATGTTTTCTGAAAAATCACAAAAAGTCATCATTTGTATTGGCTTATTAAAAAAAAGACAACGTCATTAATACATTTTAAAGCCAATATCACAGCTTTTGTGAAGAAAATATGCAAACAAAACAAATTTTTCACAACTCCAAAAAAAGATTGATGTCAGTCACCAGACCCTGTATGCTGGAATGTCCTTGGGCAAAGCACAAAGTCCGTTTTTGTTTTGCAAAACCTGGATGAAATTTAAGGGGTGTTTAGCCATTTTTAAGTGTAAAAGTTCTAAAAAATAAATATAAATTGTTCATTACACATTGATTTCTTTAAAAATTTAGGCAATTCCTGTGGGACTTCATGCCTGGATGCTACTTTTTGCTGCTGCAAATACAGAATCTGTAGAGTCAGGTTAGTTTGTACTGTGATGTCACAAAACACACCGTTTACTAGGGATGCACTGGTACTGGTATATACCAATACCATGTACTTGTACTCGTTAAATTGAATTGATACCAGGAACTGGCGCCAATGGAATTGCTTTGACTGCAGTCCAAGAAAAAGTTTTTTTGTTTGATTTCAATCTGGACACCGCCATAGACTCGTTAATATTATGTCCATCTGAAAGCTGGAGGCAGTGACAAATAGTTGGTTGGTTAAAATGTGGAAAACTGTGCAATAATTTCACAGAAAATGTTTATTTTTCACTAAATATTTTAGTTTTGTGATAATTTTTATTAATATTTTATTTCTGTAACAAGTAGAGAATGCATTTTTTGTGTGCAGTAGAAGTACCGGTACTCTGCATTGGCATTTACTCAGATCTAGAGCCGAAACAACTAATCGATTTAATCGATTATAATCGATTATTAAAATAGTTAACTTTTTTAGTCATCGATTAGTTGTTTAATAATCACATTTTAGCATAAAAAGTCTATTTTTTAACACAATCTGACTTCGGTTACAATCTGTTAAATTTGCCGCCAGTGTGTGGCAGTAATGAGCCACCAATCTACCAGTGGAGCAGTAGAAGAAGAAATCAGCCAATGGGTGCCCTCGTTTTTCTCACACTGTGAGAAATGGCGGCACCGCAGAATAAAAAGAGGAACCGAAGAGAAATAGAAGCGAAAAAAGTGAAGAGAAAACCCGGACAAAAACATCAAGAGCATGGGAGCACTTCACTCTAGATGCCGTGAAAAGACGGATGACCTGCAAAATATGCAAAAACCATCAGGCATGGCACGGAAGCACGACGTCCCTAAGTGAACATCTGAGACGAAAACATGTCGGGGCTGCAGAGGAAGACGGTAAGAAACAGATAAAGAACAAGCTAAATCCAGTGGTCCCTCACCGTACTCAGATCACATCTGTGACTTTGTGTTTCGTGGATCCTGCGCTTGCCAAATTTAGCACGTCTGTTTTTAAGAATGTTCTCGTCGAGAGAAAAACGGCACAAACCCATAACTATGTTCCTCACTCAAAAAAGGACAACTCCGTGGAAAAAGATGTAGGTGAGCTGCGTCCAGGTGAAAACGCGGCATAGTTAATGTGTAATACTGTTTAAGAAACACATTTAAAATGTGTTGTGAGGCGTTTTACAGCCTTAGATAGTAAAACAGCCTTTTATTAGTTAAAAAAAATAATAATTTTTTTCAGAATTTCTCCTGTTGCAGCTATTTTGTAGAACGTAACCCCCAAAATAAATGAAGGACCACTGTATTGTTAATTACCGGTAATTCAATATAATATTGATTTATGTGTTGTAGTGTGTGTGCTGCTTTGTTTTTTTATGTGTACTTATTTCAGTCTTTTTTTTGTTTCTTATGCAAAAAAGAAGCAACGATGGACAACTACACGGGGAACAAGACACGGAATGGAATCTACCTCTTAGATTTTGATGGAATAAAATGATTCTGGACCAACGTTTTGCACAGTTTAGCTCATTTTAAACCAGTGTTTCACAACGGGGGCTGTAGCGCCCCCCAGGGGGCGTTGAGACCACATAGGGGGGCGGTGGAAGTCTTTGGGCCCTGCAGGGGGCGTTTGCATGCTAAAGGGGGGCGCTGATGAAAGAGGATTTCAACCACACTCCAGATCGTTAGTAGAGGTGTGAGATAAACTCGTTTTTCTGATGCATCAAAATTCGATTCTATTATTTTTCACGGCCTTGCAGTTTTCACCAATCACCGCAACTTTTCCGCAAATTTGACCAATCATCTTAGCGTTTTATCTCCTTCTTTGACCAATCAGAGCCACTCTGATAAGTTTTGACCAATCCCGTTGCCTTGAGCTGTGTTTACTTCCGGTTTTTGAGCTGAGCCGCTAAACACGCCGGTCAGTTTCTATCACATATTACAGCTAAAACATGAGCCAGTCAGTTTCCCAAAGTTTCACACAAGAGTGGCGGAGAGCTGTTCTGAACCAAACACAACGCCGTGGTGGATTAGACATGAAAATCGTCGCTTGACAAGAACTTTTTGACTGCAAAACATGGAGGAGATTAGCTGAAAAGAGGAGCAGAGACGGGCTGGGGTCTGATACGAGTGATAAAAGAGACGAGGTGAGTTCTGTTTAATGTCCGTATTTGGACAATGTGAGAAACTAGATTTAAAAAGAACTGATCTGTGTCCTAAATTGTGCTGCGTCAGCGGATTTGCTATTATTTATTTATTATTCGTTGTTAATTAATGTGAATTCCTTTGAACGTTGTTCATTTTTTAAACATGCGATTAACCACGTGACGTTTGTGTCCAGTGAACCTTTCCTCTGTTCTAAACTCTTTCTGCTGAACCAGTGAACCTTTGAGTCTGAGTGACGCTGAGACAGGCTGTCAGCGTTGTTGTCATGGAGATTATGGCATCTTGTCTTTATGTTTTGGTGAAACAGCGCATACAGTGTGTGTGTAAGGAGGTTGACTGTGTGTGAAATATAAAACAAAAAACCCTTAATACTAAAAGGGCTTCAAAAATCGCAACTTTTTGAAAAATGTGCTGCGAAATCAGTAATTTTAGGATGAAACCATCACAAAAAACCGGGGGGGGGGGGGGGG
>SSNR01000057.1:1366627-1548069 GCA_006937965.1 Callopanchax toddi | reverse complement strand
AGTAAAGGATTCCAATATACATTTGGGGGGCGTTTAGCTTAAAAAGGTTGAGAAACACTGTTTTAAACTGTTGATTGAATTCAGGTGAAATAAAATGGATTGCAGTCAACTGCACAATTCTTTTGTGTTTTCCTTGTTCCTAATTAAATGTATTCTTTATTACTTGTATAGGTTAAAGTAATAGCTAAATAATGTTAACAAAAACCGATTAATCGAAAAAAATAATCGACAGATTAATCGATTATGAAAATAATCGTTAGT
Source organism: Callopanchax toddi (assembly GCA_006937965.1). Classification (NCBI taxonomy): domain Eukaryota; kingdom Metazoa; phylum Chordata; class Actinopteri; order Cyprinodontiformes; family Nothobranchiidae; genus Callopanchax; species Callopanchax toddi. The sequence goes on along the minus strand of SSNR01000057.1, from coordinate 1,547,808 downwards.
TGCAGCCCTACTCAGATCGTTATCTTATTGGTTTGAAAAAAAGTTGTATCACTGCATCCCTACCGTTAACGATAGCAATTTTTAAAAAATTGAATGACTCAGCATTTGGAAGATCTCTGCCAGGCCAGTTGACAGTGTTGCTAGGATTTAGCTGCACATATAGAGCATTCATTGGGTAACGTTTAAAAGATTTCTAAAGTTTCTAAATAGTTGGTGTCACCGTATTTGTAAATATGTGAATGTGATTTAGAAATCTTTAAAATTGTTGGGTTTTTAACATTCTAAAATTATGTTTTGGCCACAAAAAACTATCTTCAATGAGATAGGTGGTCATTTTTGGGATGTTTTACACTCAGAACGGCTAAAATATTCCCTAAAAAAAGGAGCCGTACAAGCGAGGACCATTTACAAAATTCCCTTTTAGGCTCCAATAATGAAATAAATTACAATTAAGCCTCTGTTTTTCAGCACTGGCCACACTATCCCGCTACAAGCCAACACCCATATCAGTAATAATGAGCGAAATGAAGCAAAGCTTGCATCAGAAATCAAATCGGACAATGGACAGTTTCAAAAAATCACCTAGAAAATCATTTAAACCCCAAACATGTTTATTTTTCCCACATAAACCTTGAAATATTTGAATTTTGAAGATGTACTTAATTCTTACTCAGTGTTCTTGCATTCATTTTAAAAAAAAGACCATTATCTTTTACTAAACACCTTATAAAAAACTATAGGAAACTAGAATGATGTTCCTCTTCCCATTGGTTCAATAAGCAAACAGCTGCTACAGAGGAAAAACTCCCCCGTATTTCCTGTTGCCACCATCCTTGTGAGCGAACGCAGCAGCATGCAAAGATCCACTGTTATTCATCTGATCCACCATGCTTGTCGATTCCCAACATGACGGCTGCGACAGAAATAAATAGCTCTGGATCAGATCGATGTCCAATGATTGCGACGGAAAATGGAACAAGGCGTGGAGAAAGAGGAATCTCATCTTCAGTGGAATTGGATTTTCAAAAGATTTAACCGGCCACGTCTGTTCTGCATGTGAACCACGGCCGCTCTGATCCCAGAACAGCCAATAACTCACCACACAGCAGCAGCAGCAGCGTCGAGGTGCATTTTGGGAGCTTTGGATCCACGTACCTTTGAGGATTCCCATTTCCTGTGGTCTTATTAATGTCATTTAGTAGCCGTGATTGAGGTGGCCCTCTGTCCAGCGTTCTCCCTCACAAATCCTCATCAATTGCTCCGATCGCTCCTCACACTGAGCCAATATCCTACAGAGAGACAACCCTTATTTTCCACCACATTAATGAACTCTTTCATTTGAAAGCCTTTGACTGTCCGCCCCTTGATTGCAAAACCCAAGGCCAATGGGCCTCGGTGACAGCTCCTTGAAAATTAAAAGCATCAATCAAGGCGGGAAGGAGAGAAATCTCTTCAGATCCGTCCTGAACACTGGAAGCTGAATGGGCTCGTTTCCAAAAAGGACGTTATGATTTAATTTAGCTCATTTTTTAAACTTTACTGCATACGAATGAACAGAAACTAAAGGTGAAGCGGTTTAAATGGTGGTCGAACTCTAGTCTGTGGTTACCGTTTTAACATGAATTCACCGTTAGCACCGTATTGTCCAACAGACGTGGTACACATGATGCCAGGAGATCAAACCTGTATGGTGGCTGAATATTAGAGTCTAGTGGAGTTGAGGGAAAGCTTCTTAAGGAAAAGACAGTCAATCTAAGTACAGCTAATGCAAAGATGACCAACCTGCTGTGCTCCTTGAAATGACCAGTTACCAGTTTGACTTGTGGCAGCTAGCGGTTATGAACAACTATAATACGAGGGTAGTTGGTGTCGGACAGCAGACGACTTGATTATATTTGTTTAATGGTTCAATGGTTCAATCTAAGATTTCTCAAACTCAACAGCGATGAGACAAAATTCCTCCTCGGTGGCTCAAAGTTTACCCTCTCAATCAGTCAGGATGTCGTGGTAGACATAGTTCCCTCAGATCAACCATCTCCGTAAGCCTCTCTCGTTCATGATCGTGTTACTCCTCACATCGACTCTCTTTTATGTGACTTTTCTCATATTAGGTAGTCAAAAAGGAAGAGATGGACACTCAAAAAAAGGAAAACAATTCTCGGACAGCCTGAGAAAAATCCTCTCAACACATCCCTCATCATAATGACCTCCAATCTCTTCCTGTACCAAGTCCTCTCAAAGTTCTCCATAATCTGGCTCCTCCATCTCTCTCTAAGACGCTCCATCCCAAACTCCTCCATCTTCATTTTCTAGCAAACTCTTTCCCATCTGCACCTGTCCATGGTGGGCTGAAGAGCCTTTAGCCAAATGGCTAGTCGTCTCTGGTACTCTCTCCCTACGTATATTGGACTTCCGAGTCCTTTGCTTCATTTAAAACAAGGTGTTGATCATTTTGAAGTAGGGACCACATTCACTAGTGGTGTCACTCAAAGTGAGCAGAGTCCCTGGAAACAGGAAGTAGTCCACCGCCCAGAGCAATAGCCATGGCTAGTCAGATCAGGAGAGACGCTGCTGCCGAACAGTGACAAACTAGCAGCTAATTTTCAGGAATTTAAAACAACTGTTAGCGTAGCATTTTATTGCTTCGGTTTTAGCAAAAATTGCTTTAAATATCTAAAAATTTGCTGCTAATTTGTCACTGCTAAGACAGCCGTGTCTCTGGTCTGGTTAGCCATGAGCATTTCTCCAATCAGAAGACTACTTCCTGTTTCTAGAAACTCCTCCCACTTTGAGTGACATCACTAGTGGGTGTCATGCTTACTGTAAGTAAATAATTAAAAGAACGTCACTTAAAAATGACCCAAATATCCCTTTAAGGCAGGACTTAAAATGTTTTTTACACTGGCCTAGTTATCAAAACTACTTTTATGTTGACAAATGTTTCAACCCATCTTTGTCCTATATCTGCTTGTTTGTATACACTTCAATTCCTGCACATTTTTACAGCAGTATTTGTTGATTTTAAATGTACTTATCATAAAACACAAGAGACTTAATGCTGGGTGCACCAGGTTTTTGTCCTGCAGACTAAAATCAGCCTGACATTTTCTGGATTAAATACAAGACAGTAAAATGATAACTGATTAATACTATTAGTAATAGTAGCTCAGAGAGCTGGAAACTCTAGTAATGTTACTGGCTCTAAAGATTTCTCTAACACTTTTTATAAAGCATTGTGATAAATCTCTCCACAATAATCATGATAAGGGATGCATCAATACCGGTATCAGTCAGATACTAAGGTCATGAACAATTAATCATAAAAGTACTCTGATACTATGGAACCGATACTATTTAACATAGCATGATGCTCAGCTCTCAGCGAGAGACGACAGCAGCTAACTGGAGCAGGCGTGGGTGGTTTTATGGTAATACCGTATACAGTCAGTGTTTAAAAATAGTAACGGCTCAGTTTCGATACTGTTGTGAAAAAAAAATGCATGGTCAGAGCTGGACTGCAGGTAACTTTAGACCAGACCAGGACGGGCCGGTTGTGCCGCCCGCGATCTGAGAGGCTTGTTTTAATCAGCTGCGGTTGTGTTCGCGCACACTTACAGCACTTCAGTCAGCAGTGGGATATCCCTCCGCCCGGGACAACCCACAACGTAGCTGTCCAAACCGATTTATGGTCCCAGTCCAACCCCGGGCACGGAAATACCGTACACCGTGAGAAAATGTGAATGTAATTAGACTGTATCAAAATTTGGATACTGCCCAAGCCTAAACAGGAGCTAACTCTGGAGCAGATTAACTCAACTTACTTGCGTTGTAGTAATATTAGTAATAGTAGTAGTTGTTTCTTTGTAGCATTAGTATAAACATGCTGTCCAAATCCTCACAGTACCAATTATTTGGTTCTGTAAAGTTCCAGTAATTTGTTGAAAATGCCCGATCAATTCCCAAAGCGTTAGCATGTTTAGTTAGCCGCTAACGTTTTGCTAACAGAAGAAACCAGTAGAGCTGATTAAAGCTTCTTTATCAACCTGTACTTCAGATTAATGTGACTTTTTATTTTAAGGTGAATCAACCAGCTGCTACAGATCAAAGTTTAAAAACTAAATTTAAAAAAGGCTAAACTTACTTTTTCTGATTTAGATCAATGGCATTTATTAGTACTCGTATCGGTACTCTGTATCTGCAAGTACTCATACTCAGTTTGAAGAAATCTGGTATTGGTGCACGAGGTCCTAAATAACTTAAAATGACACCCAACTGATTTTATTTACATGTTTACCATTTAAACTCATTCGTCAAGTAGCAGGGGAGGAATTCGGTGGATAAACTTGACCAGGGAGAAAAAACGAGCCGGTGCCAAATGACATAATCTCTGTCTAAATCAATTTCTGTATGAGAGCACTCGACTCAGCTCAATATGTAGCTGCAGGGCTCCTGTTAAGTGGCTGCTGCCACAGACCTATTAATTCATGTGGAGCTGGCTGCTCCTGTGGCCAAGCTTAACCCCAGATTAAAGAAAAAATTATAACTAAGGTGTTATGGAAGAATAACAACAATAAATCAAGATTCTTAGCATTGGGTCCCGGTTCGGAAAAGGGTATTAAAGTGGTTCTTGGTTGAGTTTCTCTGACTTTTTGCACATTTCCCCCAAAATTCTACGACAAGATCAATAATCGCGATAAATTTCGACACAAACATCACAATCGATTTATCTGAAATCGATAAATTAAATCAAAAATGTGAAGATTTCTTTGCTTAGATTCTCGTGAAGTTTAAAAAAATGTTCAGCTCGAGCCTCCATCCAAACATCGGGACAAGCCATCACTCTGGAGAAACACTCTACTTTTTTTTTTTTTTTCCACCTCCTTCTTCTGTCGTGCGCAAGAATCATTTAGTGGATCATCACACAAACACTGCTGACGCACCGGACGCGTTACACAACTACACGGAGCGGAGAGGATGATGCGTAAAAACATGCAGGAAGAATCCAGACTGTCAGGTGAATTCACGCTGCAGCTTTTGGAGGTTTTGTCCGCAACAAGCATTAAAAAAAAAACAGCACCAAGAAGGATTCTGCGTCTTTAAGTGCGGCATATTAACGGATCTATCCATTCCTGCACGGTGCATGAGCGTGCACATGAAGCAGGGTCAATGTCAAACTGCTGTGAACAAATCAGAGGACACCCATGTCCAACTTTGGTGACGCACACAGCAAAAGAGGTGCAGAAATGATAATTTAAACTCACCGATAAGCAGTTTCCAAACGACAGAATCCACTCTCTCAGCTCCGATAGTCCCAGAGCATCACTGTGTCTCAGTCTGTTCTGGTCCTCAAACTGAAGCGCAAACTCAAAATGTTTAATCCAGCTGGGAAATAGTCCACTTTTGCAACAGCAAGTACAAAAAAAAAATTTACATATTGGCGCAAATGTGAGCGCAAAATAAAACAAAACACCTGCAGCCGGTCACTTTCACATTATAGCAAAGAGGAAAATGAGGCAAATCATGACTGAGACTGAGAGGAAGGTAAAATCCCGATGGGTGAGAGATTAGAAACAAATAATGAGGGTGGAAACGGGGGAGGATTGGAGCGAGGAGCCAGCAGCGCCGGCAGGTGAGCGCAGCTGGAAGCGCGACCACACGGGCGCAAAAATCCAAAGTGAGGCGCAGAAAAAAAAACCATCTGATACAGTCTCTCTCTCTCTCTCTCTCTCTCTCTCTCTGACGGCGTGCCGCGGTGTCAACGCGAGATCAGTCAAGTTCACCAACGTAGAACCGGATAAAAGGAGATTCAGCCTTCAAAATAAAACCTAAACCGATCAAATGTTTTAAATTCAGCATATTTTTACAGCTATGTAATAATATAATATATATATTTAAAATAAATAGCCGTATTTAAATTACATTAGTTTCATTCCACGCTCAAATTACGTTTATATTTGAAAACAATTCTTGAAATTATTTTATTTTGAAGGATTTACCAAGTTATTGTGTCTAACTCGATTTATCTGCGTTCCTTTAAAGTCCCAGTTATTTGCTGTAATCTTGTCTAGTTTTATTAATCAAATACAGTTTGTGGGAAATATTTTTCTGGACAATAACAACAGGATAAATGCCCAAACAAGTGATGCAGCAGGGGCAAGTCAAGAATTTACACGGCCCAGGGTACCCCAGCCCCCGCACTGAAATCTTTGGAAAACTTCAACTTCACAGGTAAAAATAAAAATTGTATTAACAAATAAAATTGTTGTATATGTATTTTTATTTAAAATATTAACAACTCATAATTGACTACTATGTAAATAATAAATGTACTAACAAAATAATACCTAAAGATTTTCACCTGTTTTTTCTTCAAAAGTGAAGCCAAAATATTTACGTTCACTATTGTGTATTGTTTTCCTAAACCAATTGGACCCAGACTCAAAATATGGGTCTAAAAGTTCTGCCTTCTCTGCCACACACAATCTGGATACATTTTAAACTTCAAATAAATTACTATAACTGAATATAATGTAAAGAAGAAATATAAAATATTTAATCTGGAAAAAGTCCTATTTGTTGATATGGAGGTAGCGGGCCTTAAAACCTTTTTTGCAGTCAGCCATAGGGGGTCCCTTGAGTCCATTCAGCTTCAGCATTCTTCTGGTTACTAGACATGCCAATTGATAAATGTTAGAAAAATTATGAAACATTATGAAAAATTCCTAACAAACCTAATATTTTAAAACTTTGTATCTTCACTTTAAAATGAGTTATTTTGAGTCCTAGTGTGGGGAAATGACTCTTTGATAAACTAATAAATACACTAATGCTGTAGGATGTTTCAACATGAGCTTGATTAAAAGATATAACTGCTTTCCACACATGCAGCAACACCGCTTCCATGGTTCTAACCTTTCCTCAGCTGATTGGAGCCAAACGGTTGTATCTCTAATCTTCAGTGTTAATCTAAGTGTTGTTCCGATTCCTGCTGTTTGATGTAGAGAGCCTTCATTAGCTCTGCTGATTTTGTTCTATCCTGTTAGCAAATCAAGCAACTGCTTCAGGAGAGGAGGTCAGCTTTAACTAACAGATTTGTTACGTTGACCTTATTTGGACCAAACAGTACCACAAGGGTTCAGACAGTATGAATACATGTACTACGTTAATACTTGAACTTCGGCAAACGGCCAAGGTGTGATTTGTCAAGGTGGATGGGGTGGATTAACACCCCCCCCCCCAATTAATCTTTCACCCCCAGGGAGAAACCCCGGTTCTGTTACAATCTGCTCCTTGTAGTTGGAGGTGCAGCGTGAGCAGGAGAGGAAGTGTGATGAGGTGCAGCTCCGTGTGATGTGGATGGAACCAGCACTGGGTCTGGATCCAAACCACTAACCCCCCTAACAAAGTCACAATGAAAGTAAGATCCATCCCTCTGCTGTTTCACAAATGGCGCACTGCAAGTGACCGTAATTGACCGCTTGTGTCTGCTTTAAATATTGGTTTGCAGCGGGGGTTTGTGGTGGGGGGCTGCTCGGCTGCTGCGGGGTGCGTGGTGGTCTGCTCATCCCCACTTCGGTACGGAAGGGACCATCTTCTGGGTCTGGGGGTCGGTTTCCCCTGTCCTGGGAACATAGAGTATGCATGAGGAGTGAGAGTGGGTGTACAGCGTCTATTGTGTGTCTTGGTATGTTTGCAGGAATGTGTGTGTGTGTGTGTGTGTGTGTGTGTGTGTGTGTGTGTGTGTGTGTGTGTGTGGGAACGTGTGATTGTGTCTGTGCGCGACTGTTTATCTGTCGGGTCTGGCGGGTCTTTCTGCCGGCGTATTGGGGTGTCTCGGGGTCTGGGGGCGTCTGCCTGCTCTCCCCCTGTGGCTGCCTGGTGGGATCTGGGCCCCCTGGTGCGGTCGGGCCTCTGCTGGGGCTGGGTCGCCCCTGGGTCTCAGGTCTCTGGTTCCGGCTGGATCTGCCCTAGATGGCTGGCTGTGGGCGGTGCCTGTGAGCTCCTCGCCGCGACCCCGGGGGCTCTAGCGCTGCGCTCTCTGGGGGGAGTTTGCGGCTGCCCTGACGGCGGTCTCCCTGGGGTGTCCGTGCCCTGGGTGGCCTCTGGGCATCTGGGGCCTGGACCTCCTCCGCGTCCTCCGTGGGCCTTGGGGACAGGTCTGTGGCTCCTCGAACTTATTATTGAATGTTTCAATAGAGAAACCTTACATAAACAAGCGCGCATATACACACACAGGTGATCACAAGGTGCTCACATAAAGACGGACTCAGGTGTTTTCAGACACATTGACTGGGGCTGTGGTTGACACTGAACTCTCTTGAATTAGTCTTTACCATTTACATTTTAAGAATATCACAACTGTTGTATATTCATATGCTGTTTGTTGCTGTTGTATCTTTTCTCCCTGTTTTGTTTGTTTGTGCTTTATTTACAGGTCTAGAAGTGGACTCTTCACGTCTCTTGTTCTCTTCTTTTTCTGTTTACTTTTCCCCCATCCCTCTTTCTGTACCCTTCCCTTCCTTTCAGGCTCCGTGTCCAATCAACCATAAAAACATTCTAATAAAGATTTTTAAAGTTATATTTAAATATAAGTCAGGTGGAGCATTATAGCAGTGGCTGTAACGTCTCACCTGAATCAGCAACACTGTTGGGCTTGTTTTTGGCACTCAGACATCTCTTATGTTTGCTCCACAGCCGGACAGGACACGGGGTTAAAAACATTTTTAAATATTGGTTTGCAGCCTAACGTTTCGGAAAGTTTAAACAAGTAAAAGCATAATTTTCTTTTTGTTAAAATGCCAAAACACTTACAATGTACACTAAATAACTAAATAAAATAACATTAAAAAGAAATACAGGTACATAGATTGAAAAGTTAAAAAGTACAGACATTAATAGTACACTAAATAACTACATAAATTTAAAACAATTAAAAAATTGTTTTTATCTAAGTTAAAATGTTCAGATGTTCAAAAAATACTAGGGATGCAGCGTTACCACTTTTTTCAAACCGATACATACGATACTTGAATCTGAGTACTTGCCGATACCAAGTACTGATAGCGATACTTCTACTGCACAAAAAGAAAATGCAATGAATTAGAGGACAGGTTTTTTGTGCTTGTTACAGCAAATGAGAGTGAATTACTTAACAAATAAAATATTAATAAAAATTTTAAAAAATTCTGTGAAATTATTGCTGTTTTCCACTCCTAACCACACTATTCCTCTTTTGCTCAACAGCACCCCCTAGCCACTAATCTAGAAAATTGCATTGATACCAGTATCGGTATCGGGCCGATACCGATACTGGTATCGTTAGCAATGCATCCCTAAAAATACTGAATTTTTAAAAATGAGAAATGTCAAGCTTCAAGTAATATTTTCCAAGTATTTCACTAAGTGCCTTTTAAAGGGTTCAATACAACTAAATATCTCAAATTTGAGCTCTTTTAATCCAATTCTTTTTATAAATATCTGGTAGCTTTATGTACACAAACACAAAAACTGGAGTGTGAAGAGGAGATCCCCAAGCCAACACAGGTTGAGCATTTGAAGTTTTTAGGAGTAACCAGTCATTCACATCTAACAGGTGACAGATGAAACCTTGAATCCCTAAAGACAAAGACATTAAAGCCCCCTCGCCCTCCTCCAGGACAGGAAAGGTGTGATCCAAACTAAGGACGTGTCAGCAGCGGCCTCCCTGTCCACCGTCCAGCCTGTGAAAAGGGACTCGTTTGATTTCCCCCTCACTGGGCTACTCCTGTCAAGACTTTGGCCTCTGGCACGGCGACTCTGTGAGGAGAATTTCGATGAGGGGAGGGCTTTTAGGGAGGAGAGAAACAACTCCCTCCTCGGATGGAGACTGTGCACTTGTGAGCTTTCTTTGTCATATTCAGATCCTGATGTGAATGGAGGTTCCTTAATGAGTAAGGAAGTGGACAAACACTCCATTGATTCCCTCGGCTATTCAACTGTTGCCTGCTCCGATGCCCTCGACTCAATCAACCGGTTAGTGGGGAGCTTTATGCGGCGCAGTGAGGGTCGACTGCTGCAGGTTTTTACTGCCAGCTTCAAATTTCATGTGATAAAAGGATCAAATGGTAGAGTTAAATAAGATTAAATCTCACCAGAACATCCAATAGATCGATAGACTTGAATTAAAGCTTTATCTGTTCAAGTTAGACGCCGTTTATTTTCTAAAGTACTGAGTGAAAAGCTAAGTGGACACATTCGAGAATATGTTTGTCTTCAGAATGTGGAAAGTTCAGAATAAAAATGGATTAAAACATCTAGGATGAATTAATACATTCAGAATTACAGTAATAGGATATAAAACTATAATTTAAGTTTAAAAATTGGATATTTCTAGGGGTTTCAAGCACTTGAACATTATACTTTAGCGACAGCCTTCTCAAATCTTGAAATTATGTGATCTCACACAAAGATTTTTCATGATCTATTAGCACTTTGTTGTGAATGTCTCTCAGCTGTTACTTCACTAAATTGTAGCTCTATATCTGTAAAATTGACAGAGTTAAACCAACTTTTGTGTTTTCTAAAGTAAGGTTGTGGCGGCCATCTTGAACTGTACTGAAGTTAATCAGTTGTAGATGTACACCTCCTGAAAGTATAAATAAAATCCATACGTTATGGTAAAAATTTTAAGCAATGATGTTGTGGAAGGTGTAGTTAGCACTCTGAATAGTCTATGTGTTGTGAATGAATCTCAGCTAGTAGCACACCAAATATTAGCTCAATATGCGTCACATTGACTGATTTATACAAATTTGTGGCGTCCATCTTGAATTGGTTGAACTCCAAATGTAGATGTCAGTTGGGGAGGAAAATGTTTTTTAATCCGTCCAGTGGTTTACGAAATTTTGTTAACAGTCAGACAGATGAGCACAGATGCAGGCAAGCACTGTTTTTCCCGCCTTTTTGTAGCAAACTAAAGGAATGACAAATTTAGATCAACTTAAGCATTTGCTGCTCAATCTCAAAGACTGCCTTCATTACAAATAAAGCAAATGTTAAACTGTAAAAGCTGAATCTATGGAAAAATTATGAACAATTATTAACTTAGAGAAACAGAGTTTAGTTCTGACTAGAATGACGAGCTAACAGCTAGCCTGAGTAAGGGCCCAGATCAGAGTACTCTTTCCCTCCAGGAAGTTGTGATGGTTTGTGATGTAGCCTAAAATGACTTTAGTGGCACATTCTTCAAAAAGTTGTAACTTTTTCCAAGCACTTTTTTTGGTTTAAGGTTTTATTTTGTTTATACTAGGGTGACCAAATGTCCTCTTCCCCCGGACATGTCCACTTTTCACGTTCAGTCCGGAGCATCCGGGGGGTTTCAGAGATCACTGAAAATGTCCGGGTGTTATCGCTTTTCACTGGAAATAGGCACGTACTTAAAGTAACTGGTGCAAATAAAGCAGTCCGTGTTGCGTTCCTCTCACAGACAGAACAAACAGCTATTCATGGTGGTTTCTTTTGCAATATAACTTTAACGCTACTTCAAACAATTTCCCTGTGCTTTATGTTCAGTTATGATAGTGTAGTGGCCAAATTGCTAGTCTTTCAGCCTGAAGGTCATAGGTTCAAATTTACCTCCTGCAGTGCTGATAAATTTAGTTTTTGTACTTGTTGATTTTCGAAACCCTTTTTGAAGGTTGTTGCTTAACTATTCTTCAAAACCACACAGAGACTACATACTTTAAGGTTTAAGGCTTCTTTAGTTAAACAGTATCAAAATGTTTCACGACTGAGCCAAGTGTCCTCTTTTTTCGAAAATCAAAATATGGTCGTCCTAGTTTATACGCACACACAGCCAACCTCCTTACTCACACACGTTATGCTCTGTTTCACCATAAAATAAAGACTACAAGATGCACACTGGAAACAAATATGTTAAATGTTTTTTTTAAATTAACGAAGTTCAAAGTGATTCATGTTATTTAACGCTGACATTCCTATTTATTTCAATTTTCTCACATAATATCAGCCAATCTCCTTGCATGTTTTGTGGTCCAAAAGTTCTTGTCAAGTGATGATTTTTATCCTCCGCCACATTATATATGGTACAGAACGGCTTTCCATCACTCTTGTGTAATACTTTGGGAAATTGACTTGCTCGTATTTTAGCCGTAATATCTGATGAAAACTGACTGTTTAGCGGCTCGGCTCAAAGACCGAAGTACACAAATCTAGAGCTTACGGGATTGATCAAAACTCATCAGAGTTGCAGTGATTGGTCAGAGAAGAAGGCAAAATACGGCAAATGCTAAGGTTATTGATCAAATCTGTGGAAAAGTTGTGATGATTGGTGAAAATTGTAAGTCCACAAAGAATTCTCGACTACCGGTTGAACTTGCGTTAATAGCTGCGATCGCAACATCGCAACTTCTGATTACTGAAGTCTGGAAACAACTCAAATTTCAAAAATGCAATAGCAGTTAATTTACACATTAATTTTTAATACTTATACTGTCGTAAATTGTGAAAGAGAAGGCTATGTTTTTAGAAATATTTTGAATTTCCAACTGGGAGTGCTACAGTTAGCTAGCTCCACTGTTAATTTCCACTGCATCAAAACTATATAATTTTGAGTCAATAATGTGAGAGAATTTTATGCCAGTGTAAAATTTCAATAAATAGCTTTTACTCAAACCACGAGAGTATTTTTGAGATTAGCGTTTTTAAAATAAAAACAATGTAATTTGGTTATAGCCCACTAAAACTGGTCATTAGCTGTATTCCATATATGAAAGTCTGAACGCTGAAGGTGAACGTAGTTAATATCTAACCCGTTTGCACGTTAGGAGGTTTGGTATTAAATAATAACAGAATGTGCTTCAAAATGTACAAATTTTTGAGTTTTGGTAAGCCGATACTCCACAGTGGTAACTGGTACTCTGTTGAAGGTAACTTAAAACACACTGATGGCAGTTTTGCTAATTAGCACAGTGACATTTCCATGAGAGCACTGATGTGTGTAGGCCTGGGTCTTGTTAGATTATCCTAATTAGGCACAAACAACCTACCACATCTACAGTTTCTGCTTTGAAAGAACTAAAATTTGGCACAAAGCGTGATGAGTTCCTCCTCGTCGCTACACAGCGTCGCTGAAAGTTGGAACTCTTAAAAGTTTTGGTTTTTTAACAACCATATGTCTAATTTTTCTGTCAAGATCACTCGGGCTGAGATTGGTAATCAGACATTCCAGGATAAAGCTGTTTTCATGAAGGAATGCTGATGTAATGGAGATGATGAGGTCACAGGAGGAAGACTTGAAGCTCTTCTTTGGTGACCAACAACCAAACGGCAAGAACCAAACAAGATTGGGTGTAAAATATCCGCACGGCAAATTATAGAAGCAGATTACCAACATACATCACGTATTAATGTTTACGTTGAATAATGACACATGATATACTGTACAGAGCTATATAAAAGTATTTGCCCCTCGCACATTTATTCTGTTTTTGCTTTCTTGTCACACTTAAATGTTTATGATCAGTATCAGACAAGGAAAATACAAAATTCAGTTTTCAAATGAGGATTTCATTTATTAAAGGAAAAAATGTTAAATTTTAGTTCAGATCAGAGATCATAATTCAGCAATAAGAAAGAGACAGGACAAAAAGGACATCCATGAGAGACTTTAAAGGTCAAAACCTCTTCTGACCAAAAAGAGCACATGGTCTGGGGCTGCTTTACTGCTTCAGGACTATTTGTTGTATTAATTGGAAAATCCTCAAGGAGAATGTCTGATCTTTGACCTTACATAGGCTGTTCATGATGGAAAACCCTCCCATATGGCCTCGCCTTCTTCTGCTTATCCGGGTCCGGGTTGCGGGGGCAGCATCCCAAATCAGGCAGCCCAGGCCATCTTCTCCCCGGCCAAGTCCACCAGCTCCTCAGCTGGGACGCCCAGGCGTTCCCAGGCCAAACTGAAGATGTATTTCCTCCAGCTTGTCCTGGGTTGACCCAGAGGCCTCCTGCCGGCAGGACATGCCCAGAACACCTCCCGAGGGAGGCCCGAACCACCTCAACTGGCTCCTTTCAATATGGAGGAGCAGCGGTTCTACTCCGAGTCCCTCTCGGATGTCTGAGCTTCTTACCCTATCATCCCTAAGGCTGAGCCCGGCCACCCTAAGGCGGAAACTCATTTCAGCCGCCTGTATTCGCGATCTCATCCTTTCGGTCATTACCCAAAGCTCATGACCATAGGTGAGGATTGGGACGTAGACCGACCGGTAAACCGAGAGCCTTGCTTTCTGGCTCAACTCCCTCTTCACCACAACAGACCGGTTCAGCATCCGCATCACTGCAGACGCTGCCCCAATCCGCCTGTCGATCTCCCGCTCCCTCCTTCTCTCACTCGTGAACAAGACCCCGATATACTTAAACTCCTCCACCTGGGGTAGGACCTCTCTCCCGACCCGGAGTTGGCAAGCCACCCTTTTCCGGTCAAGAACCATGGCCTCAGATTTGGAGGGGCCGATCTTCATCCCAGCCACTTCACACTCGGCTGCGAACCTCCCCAGCAAGAACTGTAGGTCAGAGCCTGATGAAGCTAAGAGGACCACATCATCCGCAAAAAGCAGAGACGAGATTCTCCTGCCACGAAACTCGACACCCTCCACACCACGGCTGCACCTAGAAATCCTGTCTATAAAGGTTACAAACAGGACCGGTGACAAAGGGCTGCCCTTTGCCCTCCCATATGGTTGACATTAAATTTTATTTTCCTTTAAAATGCTGTAATGGTAGCCAGGAATGCTGATTAACCAGCGAATGGACCTCTCACAAATTATGAGACTACTAGCACCAATTGGCTGGACCGCTGTTGAATTAGGTCAGTCAATTTAAAAGATGTAAATATTTATGTTTTATATTTTTATTTGTCATTATTTTTGTAGAAATAACTTTTCACTTTGATATTAAAGGTTCATTTTTGATCAAAGAAGCCAAATTATGTTGCTTATGATTGATTTATATAAGCAATAAAAGGCACTGTATAGGTACTGTTATTCTTGAACAAACATCCCAGATTCAGGATTCTTATATACAAATATAAACTTGAATATGGAAAGCCATGCCGATCTTAATTTATTTACAGAAACCTAAAAAGTCATATTGCACAAAAAGTCAAATAGGTTACAATTTGTTAATAGAAACCCTTCTTGTGCACGGAAAGCCAAATGGGTCATAATTTGTTTTTGGAAGTTTATTAGAATATATTTTGTGTACAGCAACCGAAAAAGTACGGAAAGCCAAAACAGTAAAACTTATGTATGGGCAGTAAAAAAGTCAAAATTTTACACGTTGAAAGTAAACATCTCAATTTGAGTATGGAAAGTTAAGAGGGTCATATTTTGCATGAATCTAAGTGGTCATGTTTTACATCCAAAAGGCAAAACAGGTCAACTTTGTACAGAAAGCCAAAAAGATGGTAATTTGTGTACAGAAAGAAATGCAAGAGAGTCATATTTTGTAGGGAAACCTAAATAGCTTATAAGTCATGTATGGAAATCAAAACTCTCAAAAATAAAAGAGTCATAAAGCCAGTCAAAATTGCCATAATTCTAGTACAGAAAAACTACAGTAAATACACCTCCTGATGTTAATTAGCACACTAGCACTCAGCTAGCTGAGACGCTACAGGAGAGCATTTTCTTTATTTTGTATTTTCAGGGGTCAAGGGTCACTTAAGATGCTTTCCTGACTTTATATTAACAGTTGATGTGAATTCATCTGTACAGAAGTTCTTCAAAAGGTCAAAGTTTAACTTAAACTCTGAGTAAATTTCACAGCTCTGACTTAAACTAAACATGTACCTTCATCAAGTCAGAGTTTATTTTCACTTCTTTTTGTTTTACCTTTGTAATCCCGGCACATTCTTCTTGTAACGGCTGAATGTAAATGTGCATTGAACGAGGACATAACCTCTGGTGTGGAGACGTGCAAGCGTCTCTTTTTGGAGATGATGTCACCATGCAGTCGATGCATAATTCACCTCTCATCTCAGATTCAGTTCAGCTCCCTGTAGAAGATTTAATGGACTGCGACTTGACGCGAGTCTGAATGTGATAAACACAAAAGCCCACAGAGCTCCTGCAAGAAGTTATTCATTCTCTTTTTTTTTAGGGAGAGCCATTCAAGCAACTTTTAGCTCCAAATTAATAACCTAAAAAGATCAGTGACTTTCTAAAACATTAGCTTGAAGAGTTGCAGGAATAAGGAGACGCCAAAGGAGCCGTGGCATCACTAATTAAAGTTTTAGCGACTCCACAGGCAATGCTTCTTGCACAATTTGGGGCTGACGAACAATCTGAGCAATATTTCAGATTCAGCTGAAGGTTTTAGAGGAAATCTGTGACAGTTCAGTGTAAAGAACTTCAGTGAACAGTTTGAAAGAAAGTTAATGCCAATTTAAAAAGATTATACTTTCATACAGTTTCGTTGAAATCAAAATAGTTGAGTGACTCCTTGAAGTCAGCAGAGACTTCCTGGAGGTGACAGAGTCCGGCTTATGCAGTCTGTTGCACTCACGTCAATTTGAAGAATTGTTTAGGCAGAAAGCGGCAAGCGTGCTCCGTCCCTGTGCGATGTCTCTTTCAGCAGCACATAGGGGGTGTTACCAAGTCAAAATGAACCCCCGCTGCACCAAACACAGAGGAGCCAGACAATTTGGGCTTGATGAATGCCGAGTTCACTGACGGTTGAATCTCCGTGTCATGTTTACTCCGTCGGAGTCCATTTACTGCAAGCTGCAGGGAAGATTCGACTGGGGAGGGAGGCATTCATGTGAGCAGTTTTTGTTTAGACATTGGAGCAAAGGAAGGAAAGGTTTTCTATTTAGGTTCAAATGAAATTAATACCTAAGAAATGGTCAGTTTTCCAGCAGATAAAATCAAGATTTTCCAAAGTTAGTTTGAGTTGTAATAGTTTCAGTAAAGTCTGGTTAACAACATTTCTCAGGCATCTCATCAGAAAACACTGATATTTTAAGTCCTCCTTAACAGTGGGGCACCCCATGATTTAAGGCAGGGCTATTCAATAGGCGGCCCGCAGGACAGATCCTGTCCAAGACCCGCATGTTTCTGGCCCACCACACTCCCCTACACAATAACTTTTAACCATCTTAATATAGATGCTAGAGCCGGGATTCTCCCAGGTGAAAGGTGGGTTCATCTACTTCTAGGTCTCCTTTAGGGAAAATAATGACGTTTTAATGAAAGTCATAGGGTTTTTTCAGGCTTTCAAAGAAAATGCATTGAGAATTAGATGTAGTCAGATTACATTTATATTTCAAATATGACAAAGTACTGCTTTCATGGTAGCAAAATGATTGTATTTGCCTTCAAAGTATTGTTCTATGCTCATTTAGAGATCGACAAGAGTCCACACCCACCCCCACCACCACCCAGCCCGTGGACCTCTCAACGGAGTCATGCGGTCCTTCTCAGTTTGTAATTGAATACCCCTCATTTAAGATATTATCACAAAGAATTATGTACATTGAAGTATGGAAACTTCTCAGACAAACATGCTGTCTGGTCTAAGCGTAGCCATGGGATTCATCGTGTTTATGGTAAGGGCTACTGGGTCTTTGAAGCCCATCTCTTCTCTGTTTAAATTGAAGTTCTTGGCTGAACTCAGTGCGTCCCATGAAAACATGAACCTCATTTCCATACACACAGACACTGTTGAATCAAGTTGGACCCTTAAGCTTGGGTCCTACGGAAAACAGCAGCGGCGCATCATGGAAGCATCACCCAGTTGGCAATCCTTCTGGTCCTACAGGTCCTGAAGCAAAGCACTGGTGAACGCTGCTTGCCCAATTAGCATGATAGTCACAATATCTTGCGGATACCGAGAACAGGAAGTACGAAGTGCATCTTCTTATCTGCACATGATCAGAACTACCGTCGTGTTTTGTGGGACTCTGAGCTATTTATTGGAATAGTATGTTTCTAAAAGCTTTATTACATTAATCTTACACAATCAAGTCTTCATCCATGTTTTGACCGTCGCTTTTGTTATGCCATACTAGTAGCAGTTCAGCGTATTGTCGTAATCTGTGTCATAAAGTACTCCAGAACGTCAAGCAAGTGCTAACAAAGACCAGCGCTTCTGGTATGTGACGTAGTGCTCTTCGTAGGACCAATCTCATCGACTACAATGGTTTATATTTACAATCAGGCAACGTCGTGGCGAGTCCGTCTCAGGTGGACCTCAGCTTCACAGTTGAAGTAGAATAACATTCGTGTACTGCATATTTGACACCACACAGACTAACAACACCATCCTGGGTCAGAAACCCAAAAACTATTTACAGTTGAGGTCAAAGTTCCGTTAAAAAAACACATTCAGGCTTTCAAAGGAAGTAGCAGCTAACGGCTTCCTTGGCTTTCATACAGATTGACTGACTTCCCATAAGTGGGGACTCCAAGAAGTCCTCAAGGTCTCCGAGGAAGCAGAAAATAGAGCTGTTAACTCAGTGTAAGAAGGAAACAGGCACTGGAAGATCCACATTATCGGAATCCTGCTGCAGGGAACATCATGGAGATTGGAAACTGTCATGGGATTAAATAGGGAGTGGAAGGGGGGAGGTGAAGAATGCCTCAGATCCAAAGACCTTATTGATGGTGTAACAGCCAAGTGAAGGCAGAGGTGCAACAGGCTGAAATGCCTCAAAGCTTTAAGGCGGTCTAATCTTTCCTCATTAAAAGCTAATCTTAAAAGTCACTCATTTAGTCATTTAAAGATGTGCTATTTTAAGATTACGGTAATTAATGATGGATGTGACAAATGATATATTGTAGATAGGCTCTGTGTGTATTGGCTCATTAGCACGGTTTTACAGTGAGATGTATTATTGTGGGGAAAAAGTACAAGCCAAAGAGGCAAAATACTTCTAATTATAACAAGTTCCCCCCAAAACATTTAAGTGTAAAACTAGAAATGTCTCAATAAAGACTTTTTTTGTAACCAATACAGATCTAAATCTAAGTACATTACTTGCATGTTTCAAACAGTGACTAAGAAGGCAGCTTTACGCAGTGTTCTGACCTGATTTAACTGCAGAGGGGGGAAATACGTTTTTGATCCCCGCTGATTTTTCAAGTTTTCACACTAACAAAAAGTGTAGAGTTCTGTAATTTTCATTGTAGGAACACTACAACTGAGAGACACAAAATCTAAGTAAAAATCATTACATACAATCTGGCGATACATGGCTCAACTCATACTCTTCTCAATACAATGACAACGTCCTGTCTCTATTGCAGAAAAATACCCCAAACCATGAAGTTTCCACCCCCGTGCTTCACTGTTGAGATGGTGTTCTTGTGATTGTACTTATCTGCCCTCTTCCTCTAAACACTGCAAGTGGAGTTTAAACCAAAAAGTTAAATTCTAGGCTCATCTGACAACAGGACCTCCTCCCAGGCCACCTCTGGCTCCTTTAGATGGTCATTGCTGAACTTCAGATAGGCTGCAGTATCGCCATGATGGCGTTGTGCAGTGCTTCCCAAATATTGGGGTGCACCAACCCAGGACATGATGAGGTGTCAGGCGGGTTTTCATATTGCGGTGATTTTGACGAACTTTTGTGCGGGATAACATCGAGTATCTGGCAACTCAGGTCAGTTTGTGGAGTGAGGAGGATAGATGGAGATGTTAGGCAGAAAATGACCCGGAAATACAGCGGCGGTGCTGGAAGGGAGTTAAAGGTTGAGCGGCTGAACGTCCATATGCGCGGGAAAGGGTTGGGGGGAAACACAGGCCTAGTGCGTTACTGTAGTAACCTTTAACCCTATGCTCTCTTCAGGTCTTTAAACAGTTCCTCTCGCGTTGTTCTGGACTGATCCCTCATCTTTCTCATGATCACCGATCCTCCACAAGGCCAGGTCTTGCATGAAGCCCAACCCAGCCTTGTGTAGGTCTACAGTTTTGTCCTTGGTGTCCTTAGACATCTCTTTGGTCTCCATAGTGGTGAGGTTCTTAAAGAGGTAATGATTGGAGGATAGGAGGGCTTCTTAAAGATGAACTACCAGATCTGTGAGCACCAGAATTCTTGCTGGTTGGGAGGATCAAATACTTCTATCCCCCAATATAGATGACTGATGATTTAAAAACACACAATCTTCCATAAATTGAGGTTTTTCTTTGACCCAGTAAAGAATCGTATGTAAAAACAATCAGGAGTTGGCTGTTACCATACTATTCTGATACCTATCAATGAAAAATGCTTTGATCAAATCCCCAATCTTTGTGATTCTATTGTAAACAAACTTTACTAGTGCAGAGCATTCATATTCCCATGGTCTTGTTTTGCATACAGCGATCATTCGGAGTGCTCATCAAGCAGACACGATGTGATCTGTATTTACATGAAAGATGTGGATGGTTGAGCAGAAACTGCACTGCAGCTCATAATGTAATTATGAGCTGATGAGCTCAGTTTAGCTTTATATTGCAAACCATGAAACTGGTTCATAAGTGACACCAAGTCCAACGCAAGTTATTCAAAATAGTGAATGATACGTCTCTAATGGTTTCATATGGACATCATGTTTGGCTTCATTAATGGAAATAGACAAGTTATCCAATGTGACTGGTTTCAAATCGTGAAGTGTCTTACTGTGCTGCTTGCTACTGCCCAACAGGAGTACAGACTCCTCATTAGTGGGATGTAAAGGATAATCTAATCGTAGATATTAAGTGTGGTGTGTATGACCCGGTCAGAGAATAAAGAGAACCATTGTTTAGTGATGCTACAGTAAATTTTAGGGGTGCTTTATCAATTCTTTATGTAAACTTGAGAAAAATGTTCCATACTTTGATAAAGTCATGCCCTACTCTATGTATCCTTGATCAAAATCTGTATAGTGCCATTCATGTGGAATGCTGTTTCCACCAGTGAACCCTATAGCCACCTCTCACTAATGTTTTCAAGAGGAATGAGGAAACGTAATCTAAAAGACATTTGATGAATGACTCACTGGACTTGATTAAAAAGAGAGCAGCCAGGCTACTCAGAGAGTTTGATAATGGACTTACTTTGACTAAAAAGCAAAGCCCTGAAGTGAAGTGTCTGTTTGACTTTAATCATCTTTGACTTACTGGTGTTCTTGTAAGTTGACCAATCCAGTTTCAGTTCAGCAAAGTTAAATTACACTCAATATAGAAGGTACAGCAGGTAGATTAAGGGATGAAAGCCTTTTTTTTTTTTTTGTCTTCATTGCCTTGACTCACTTTCCTCTGCTTATTCCATTCCAGGTTGTGGGGGCAGCATCCCAACTCCCAGTCCTCTCCCTGGCCACCTCCACCAGCAACTCTGGTGGGACCCCCAGATGTTCCCAGGCTAGCTTGGAGATGTATTTCCTCCAGCTTGACCTGGGTAAACCCAGGGATCTTCTGCCAACAGGACACACCACCCCAGGGAAGTGTCCAGGAGCCATTATGAACAAATACCCGAACCCCCTCAACTAGCTCCTCTCGATTTGGAAAAGCAGCAATCTATCTCTAGGACTGAGCCTGGCCACCATGCAGAGGAAATTTTAGCTGTTTGTAGTCAAGATCATGTTCTTTCCGTCGTTACCTAAAGCTCCTCTTCATTGTAAATCTTTGAAATATGCAAGTCTAAGAAGCTGTACAAAATTTGTGCTAAAAAGGAGGAAATTTAATTTTTATGATAATCTAAAAATACTTTACATTTCAAACAAAACATTGATCATGTCCAAGCACATGGTTCAATCAAATAAAGGTGTAAGTCATCAGCATAACTGGGAAGTATTCAATCATTTTCTGGTTTTCTGGGATTTTAGGATTCATCACAAAACATTAACCAATTGTTCTAATGTGGGGTGTCCAAACTTTTCAAGACAATTGCCTAGTTCAAAGTCCTTAAGGGCCACAAAATTTAGATTTTTTTAAAAGTAATCTTTTTAAATTGCAATTATTGTGATTTTTCTGTATTTGAACTGCTCAAAAGTACTTAATAAATACATTTTAATGAGCAGAAAAAGTATTTGTTTAATTGCATACAAGGATCCTTATATCTTTGTAGATATGACACATAGAAAAGGGTCTGACACGTTTCCTATTTTAAAAGAAAACTGCATCAAATTTCTTGGACTTGATTAGTCAATTATTTTCTAGTTTCTTTGTCTTGAGAAAACATTTGAGTCCACATTATTTTTGTAAAAAAGTAAACTTTGTAGTAAAAGTCAGTGAGGGTTTGTGGTTTTTATTTATCAGGAAATTAAGAGGAAAAAAAACCTGATCGATAAAAGATGAATGCTTTGGTTGGATTTCATCTTTTACCTTTACCTTGTATTTTTTTGTTGTTGTTTGGCCTCTAATTTGTAAAAAAAAAAAAAAAACGGCATCAACAACTAGATAGTGGACCAAATGCACTGGAAGTCGCATATTGATGATATAAAAAGGGAAAATTGCAAAATCCATAGGAGTATTACATAGAGTCAAGTTTTTACTAATTCTGGTTTGTTGGCATTGTACAACTCGTTGATTGTTCCATACTTGACTTATTGTATAGAAATCTGGGGAGCAACATACAAAAGTTATACACAACCTTTATTTATTCTACAGAAAAGAGCTCTGAGAATCATCAATCATAGTGGCTATAGAGATCCATCAAACCCGTTGTTCATCAAATACAAAATACTGAAATTTCATGATTTAGTAAACTGGAAAATTCTACAAACAATGTACAAAGCTAGTTTAAGTACTCTACCAACAAACATTCAGAAGATGTTTGAGAAAAGAACTAGTGGTTACATGTTGAAAGAAACTGATGTGTTTACAAAACCAAGATTTAGAATAAAACTTAAGGAATGGAGTATGTTTGTAAATGGTGTTAAATTATGGAATAATCTTAATAGGGAAACAAAGAAATCAATGTCATTTAATATTTTCAAAAAATGTACCAAAATGAGTGTATTAAGTAAGTATGAAAAAGTACATTAAACCAATGATCATGATCGAGTCTGGAAATGAGGATAAGACAGGATTCATAATGAATCTAAGTTTGAAAATTTTATAGAATCTTTTTGTTAAGTGGGAGCAGAAATTATAAGATTTTTTTCTTCATTCTGCTCCTTTTTTGTTCAAATATGATTTTTTGTTATGTATATCTTATTGTTTGTATATATTTTTTTGTTTTGTTTTATTTATTTTATTTGAATGAAATAAACTTTGACTAAAAAAAAAATGCCACAATTTTTTAAATCTAGTCAAGGACCGCACAAAATCACTGCAAGGGCCGCAAGTGCAACCTTAGGACAGTGGTGTCCAAATACTGGCCTTTGAGGGTCACCATCCTGCATATTTTAAAGACTGATTTTCAATCAGTGGTTGATTAAAGGTCATTTGCAGAGCTTGATGATGTGCAGAACATGTATCCAGGTGTGTTATGCAGGAAAACAACTAAAACATGTTGGATAGTGACCCTCAAGGACCACGATTGGACACCACTGCCCTAGGATTCCCATGCCCTGGATGACTGCGAATCTACAGCTTTGACAGTTTTAGAGAAAGGCATGACAGATCTAAAAGACTTAACATTCACTTGCAGTCTAACAGCCATTTAAGCTACTGCACCACCACATCCACTAAACACTCATCCTTCAAGTTAGCAAAGACCAATGAGTGCCATTAGCTCAAAATGTAAAAAGCCTTCCTGCACGCAACAGTGAGTAAACCAATAATCTGTGACTTGTACTCATTAATTCTGGCTCACATAATGAAGCATGTGATAAAACATTGTTGAAAAAGGATTTTCTAAGGCCGAGCCAAAAGTTTTCCTTAATTCTCAACATTTCAGCTCAACTCGTCTCTTAGTGGGGTTCCTTCCTTCCTAATTTTAAATTCATACATTGCAAATGGGGTACAACCAAATTATAAATTAATGATGTTTGTGTTTGCACCTGCTTTTTTCATGAATGTAAAAGGAAATAATGAAAATTTACCAATGCTACGCTGAATATTCAGCCGTTTGAGTAATGGGTCTCTTTAGGGAGATGGGTCTTTTTCCCTAAACAGACGCCCTTGAAACTGAAAGCTTGAGCCTTCAACAGGAGAACAAAGCTTTCCAACATAATTCCCAGGGCTATGATAACAGATAAGACTCCCCTCAGGCAATTCCAAGTGAAGGACAGTGAAATAGAAGCCTCATATATGGTTGAACTCCAGGACAACTAATTGGTTATGAAGCCATGTCAAAAATGACAATCCTGTTGTCAAAATGCACTGCAAATACATAGAGATGGACAGAACGATTGACACAGACTCATGCTTATTCTCCAAATTAAGAACATCTCTATTCATCACTTCATGGCAGCTCTTGGCAGAAAATGGCTATCGCTCTCTGATGGCATGTAACAGAGCTTTGCAGAGCCATCACGCTAAAGGCCAGGTTTGTTTGAAGTTCGCTTTGCAATGCATCAGTGGCGATGACCTAGATTTGCTATCTCTTCCTCCAAGAGTGCAGGGAGAGAGACAGCCTCGTTTCAGGCCTTTCCATCTTCTAACTATGTCAACTCGCCTGTAAACATTTGGCACACAGTCACATCACTGCGTCTCACCGTTTCCCTGCAGACGACCCCCTGTTTCGTGGTGTCGACTCGCCGTGTTTGTTCCCTGGGAAGGCGTGGAAAGCTAAGCAGCTGAGTGGCACATAAGCTAAATGAAGTAAATGTAGGCAGCGGCCTCTTTTCTCAGAAAACAGCAATTGCGTAAACAAAAATGATGATGTGTTTAATCTACTTTCATTTTTGATGTGTTTCACGCCATTCCAACTTCGAGTGATAACTCAGATCTTTTGATGTCTGTATTTGAAAAAAGGTTGAGAAAAGGGCTGTGTATCTCTGGTCTGTGGCTAAACTGATTTAGGATTCATGAGTAGCCTTAACCACAATATATGATTCAGCACTTAAAGGGACATGTTGGTCAATTTTCAAGTGGCGTTCAAGTATTTATCTAAAGTAAAGCCCCACACCCACTGGTGACATCAAAGACTGGAGTGCATTGAAACCGAAAGAAATTACTTGACTGGAGGCTACCAGACTAGGAAATTTTTATTTTTTATTACCATTTGGAAAACATCTACAGTTTCGGATGAGACCTTTTCTTGAGTTTGTTTCTACTGAACATCTGAATTACTATGCTAATGTATCTACTGCTTCAGCAGCATAAACATCATAAACTATTGATTTAATACAGACATGAAAAAGCCCATATTCACAATACGATTCAGCCCTTAATCATGGTACAATACAGCCCTTAATCACAATAAATTACAACCTTTGGTCACAATACGATTCATTCCTTAATTACGATATAACTCAACCCTTAATCATGGTATATTGCAGCCATTAAGCAAGTTACTATACAGCCCTTAGTCACAATATAATACAACCTTTGGTCACGGCATAAAACAGTCCTTAATCATGGTATAAAACAGTCCTTAATAATGGTATAATTCAGCCCTTAATCATGGTATAAAACAGTCCTTAATCATGGTATAAAACAGTCCCTAATCATGGTATAAAACAGTCCTTAATCATGGTATAAAACAGACCTTAATCATGGTATAAAACAGACCTTAATCATGGTATAATACAGACCTTAATCATGGTATAATACAGCCCTAAATCATGGTATAAAACTAATCATGGAATAAAACAGCCCTTAATCATGGTATAAAACAGCCCTTAATCATGGTATAATACAGCCCTTAATCATGGTATAAAACAGCCCTTAATCATGGTATAAAACAGCCCTTAATCATGGTATAAAACAGCCCTTAATCATGGTATAATACAGCCCTTAATCATGGTATAAAACAGCCCTTAATCATGGTATAAAACAGCCCTTAATCATGGTATAAAACAGCCCTTAATCATGGTATAATACAGCCCTTAATCATGGTATAAAACAGCCCTTAATCATGGTATAATACAGCCCTTAATCATGGTATAATACAGCCTTTAATCATGGTATAAAACAGCCCTTAATATGGTTCAGCTCATGGTTTTCCTCATATCTGTTGGAGCAATATTTCTGACTGAAGTACTAAGACTTTCTTCCCCACCTCCTGTGTTGGGGCCTCTGCTGTTCCTTCTTTATCTGCTCAAATCCTGAGCTCTTTCAAATAAAGATCCTAGCATCTATTTAACGCAGATGACATTCTGTATATCTCTTTAGCCCCATGAGATGTCTAAACTACAGTTGCTTTAGGTGTGTTTAGACTCATGTAAAAACTGGTAGCTGGGAACTCCAGGGATTCTCTTGGTCAACATGCTTCATGTACCCTCTGTTAGAAATAACCTCTGACCCAGCTCCTACTCTGGATGCTCGTGACAGATCTTTGGTTTGTTCTTCCTTCTTTCATCTCAGGAATACTGCTCTGGAATTCACTCTCCCTGAATCTGAGATCAATGAACTCTGTGGTCATTTTTTAAAAGCAGCTCAAAACTAATCTCTTTAAAATGTTTTTATGAGAACTCCTGTAGATAAGTATGATACTCTTTAGTCTGTTTTTCTGCTTACATCTCTATTTGTCTCACTTGTTTATGATTGTAAAGCATTGCGAGTAATATCTACAAAAGCACCATATAAATAAGCCGCCTTCTTCTATCACAATACGATTCAGCCCTTAATGACAATTTGATACAATTCAAAAAGAGTTTGATTCAACACACTGACATTCAAAGCAAAGAAGTATAACCAAGTATAGAAGTGACTTTATGTCAATTAACTACACTAATAGTGTTCTATTCAAACAGGTTATGTTTTAAAATTGCAAACGAGCTTTCATAAAACCTCACTGACAGTTAAGAAATTCAATGAGGTCTAAGGCTAAACTAATAAAACAAAAACTAATCAGTAACTCAGCACTGAAATGAATCTTGTGTAAAGCAAAGTAGCCGTTTTCATTCTGGAATATTAGCTGATAAAGGTAAAGAACATTTTCAGTGTTTGTTTCTATTTTTAACAGGTGCTGCAGAAGTTCTCGTCTTGAATAGAAGATGTGAATAATGAGAAAACAATACTTTATGGGGGCGGCGTGTAGCTCAGTTGGTAGAGTGGCCAGTCTGGCAACTGGAGGGTCGCCGGTTTGATCCCAGCTGGGTTACATTGTCATTGTGTCCTTGGCCAAGACACTTCACCCACCGTGCCTACTGGTGGTGGTCGGAGGGACTTAGCGGGCACTGGTGCGTGACATATCTGGCTCTGTCAGTGTGCCTCAGGGCAGCTGAAGCTACAATGTAGTTTATCTGAATGTGTGTGTGAATGACTGTTCAATCAATATGTTATTCTTCACATCCAGAATGTCAATTCTGAGATTTTCATAGAATGTCATTTGTATCATCTGAGTGATCAGAATATTACAAGAAATAGTAGTTTACCAAAAAACAACCACAAGCTCTTTAGCTTCACCAACTGTGACACTGGTGTAAAGTATCAAAAATGGGCTCAAATATACACATTAGCCACCATCATGTCCTTGCCTCCCTGCTCCCCTCCGGTCTCATTCCCACCCCCACAGGGGGGTCACTCATCAACACAACCTGCACAACAGTGAAGTTACCAGAACATTAAAAGCGGTTTCAACTCCGCAGAAGCGCGATTGAGTGTGTGCCTTGTTTTAATCAGCTGTGCTGCACACAGGCCTGTCAGTCAGGTTAAAAGAAAAACCTCCTTCAGCATTTCTCCTCATGCCTTTTTTTGCCCGTTTCCTTGGTGACCATTTAATCTGACATCATTAGACAGGTACAGTAAGCTAGCTGGGGATGCAGGTACCGTGCTTGGATATATCAGGCCATTTCAGCATAATCCTGTCTCACCAGCTGCCACTACTACCGCTCACTGTGCACCAACTTTCAGAAGAAGCCCATTTGGACAAATCTGACAGACGTGACTGGGCATCGAATCAAATTAACATTCATGGGGGAAAAGAGTGGAGAAAAAAAAAGGTCTACTGCTCACAGTAGTTTGGGTCCTGGATATTTAGTTATTTTCTGCTGCACAACAGTAAAAAATGTAAAAGACTTTTTGAACATGATGGATTGCTCAGCTTCTAAAGTGCAACTAAAATACTGTCAAAAAATTTCTGCAAAGCTATAAAGTCAAACTTGGACTCTGGAAGTTCTTCACACTTCGACTCAGACCTGTTCTCAGAGGTTTAACTTCTGGAGAGAAGCTACTCAAAAACCTGAGAGTTCTGCACATTTAATACATGGTCTGGATAGTGATATAAACTGAGCTTTTGAAAAACAGGCCTCTTAAATTTCTCAAACTTTAAAGGAAGTTAATATAGATTGGTCATGAAGCATGTCAGTAAGGAATGCTTCACACAGGATGAAGTCCTCGCTATGAGGTAAAAAATGTAGCCAGAAACTGGAAGGTCTTTTTGTGATCATGGTTTTATGTTGATGTCAAGAACACAATGAGCTTCACAGTACGTATGACAGAACGCGATTGCTCTACATGATCTTCCTCACTAGTTATCATGGTTGCACTAAGGATGTTTAGTGCAGTGTGATTGGTTTGAGAGTATTGTGCCAGGATGTGGCTCAGCTGCTGATTTTAAGAGCATAGGAAGGATGAAGGAGAGCATTTCAAGTACACAGCAGGGGTCACATTAACAAAATATTTTCTGTCATTGACCTTTTTTTTCAAGTCAGCAAAGTTCTGAAGGCCATCTGTCATTTTGACGGATTACAATTCCCACCCCTGACCACTTGGTGGCGAGTGAGCAGATTAGCTGTTCACTTGAAAAAAAATGTTTTGGCAGCTGAGTGTCCAAATGTTCTTCAAAAAGAAAAGTTCAATCGTTAGGGTTATCTGGTGGGCACCAGGCACTGATGCGTGGTGAGCATGTGTGAGGCACCGCTGTTGTGTATGCCACTAAACTTGCGTATCGTACTCACTTCGACCTTGTGAATTTGTCTCCAGGGGAGTTGGGGCTCCTGGTGTTGCAGCGCGTGTCTCATTTAGCTTCCGCGGTCGTATACGCGCTCTTTTTAGCACGCTGCAATTGTATGTGAAGCTTACAACAGGCCAATCAGTTCGCACTGCGGCTCCTTGGTGTGTGATCACGGGCTGCGGGATTATTACCGTGACAACACCAGTCTGCAAAGGAGTGCTGTGGCAGAAGGAACTTGTACGCACGTATGATATCTACTGTGCATGACTTGAATTTGTCGTGAGGATTGAAATGTTGTAACTAGACTGAACTTTATTCTTGTTCTCACCACTGTGGTATTTGTGGAAGGTGCAACAGGTTTAATTTCTTGTGGTAATGTGTGTGAATGGGTGAATGACTTGTGTGTTGTTGGGGGGTTGTAGTACTCTAGAAAACGTGACGTAAATACAGGCATTTACCATTTATTTAATTTGCAATTTGGTCTCTAACTTCTCCCTAAAGTTGTCTCACATGGACTTGTTTTTCTGACTCATGGAAACTAAACTGAGAAGAGTCTGTCCATCCAGTCATCCATCTGGTTGTCTGTCTTTTTGTCCTTCCGGTCACCTGCTAGTCCAATCATCCTTCCATCCATCTGTTTGTCTTTCCATGTGCTCGTCCGTCTGTTCTTCTGTCTATTTCACCCGTCCGTTGCCATCGTCCAGTTATCGCTCCAATCATCTATCTGTCCACTTTCACAGGTTTTGCTTTAAGGTTGTTTCAAGGTAACCCAAGTATAAATACTTTTAAAAACCTTTACAAGATTGTTTTATTTATTTATCCCAAACTCGGCTCTAATACCTCAACTTAAAGAATAATCAGAGTATAAATAGAATTTCCCCTACTGGAGAATATAAATAAGTCTTTTAGGTCCTCAAAAAGGTCCACATAGTTACCTTGAGGTCTAATATTCAACCCTAAACCTACTTCCTATCTATCCTTTTTGCTTGTGTAGGGACGATTCCAAACAAATGGATAAAGAACCTGATAAAGACTCGTTCCCTCAGTATTTAGCATGATGGAGGTCCTCTACAAAGTCTGGACTGATAATATAAAAAGTCCGCACAGTTCTGACCTTTCACTCCTAAACCCGATTGTCAGGCTGAGAAACAGATGAAAAGCTCCGCGCGGTTTGAAGTGTTCTCCGTTTGATGGAGCAGACTTTCAACATCTTCTGGCGCAGCCTTTGATAAGTGTAAAATAAAAACAGAGAGGTGACGACTGCTGGAAGCTCTAATCCCATTTTCAGCATCAACATTTTTTTCAACCATCTCTACATACTTTCTCTTTGATTTGTATTTACTGTGATCATACCAACTGTCTTTGAGTCTTAGAACTACAAAAAGACCCTAATATTTCTAACATATAAGATCTATACTAGACTATAAGGAAACTTGATTGATGTCAGTCAACTGTACGTTTGATTTTAAGAACATTAATTACATGGGAAGCACAAATTGGGCCATCTTGATCATGTTTGAAAACCGTCTGCATCATCTGACTCTGGCATTTCATGCAGAAACTTAGATGAAATATTCAGCTGGGTGTCTCTGAAGACGTTCCTTCCTGACTAAACAAGCTGTCATCACTACACAGCAGTTTTTACCCAAAATGAGCCATACTCCCTATTTTTGGACATTTTCAACACTACAGTTCCTTTGTAGAACGTTTTTTATAGAGCCAAATGTTTTTAGGAAGTAGTATTTATATAGCACCTTTCACAGATATAGAAAAATCAAAGTTCTTTACTTTAAAATACAATGCAATACAACACAATAGGACAATATACCAAAGAAAGTAAAAGGACAAAGAAAACAATCGCTCTACAGTCTACACAGAACAGCCTATAATGACATATTTAGAAAACTTATAAGTTACTTCAACATAGAATTTCCCACTGGGATTAAACAAGAATTTATCATTTGATAAATAAATGGTTTTAACACTTCATGGAGAGAGAAAGGCATGGTGAAATCCCCTAAGTCAGCATGAGGACATCCAGACAGTTCACAGCCAACGGTCACAAATTCCTCCAGCAGACATTAAAAAGTCCAACCCCACCTTCCAGGAGTTCAGGTGTTTATTTCATACAAGTCATTTTGGTTTAAAATATTTATTATTGTTTGTATTAACACAGGTTTGTTTAAACTTTTATTCAAGCCTTATAATCTGAACAATGTCTAAATGCAAGGTTGACTAAATGGCACAGTACACCGGTGGTCCCTGAAGTTTTTTGTGTCACGGACTGGTTTCGTGATGAATCTATGGACCGGTTGGTGTGTGGCTGTCCCGGGAGTGGGGGGGTATGCAGGTCCACGTAGATAAACTCTGGTGCTGCAGTCCGTGAAGCAAGCAGCGGTTTTGCACACTGTTGCACTTTATGCTACAGTTAAAGATTTGTTTGTTGCTACAAGCTGCAAATTTCACTAAAAGTTTAATAAACTATCATCCTGTCTTCATTTGTAGTTAAACACTTCAAGCTGTAAGCTAATGATGGTTATAGAAGAACAGCTGGTGCAACAAGCTGTATGTTTTACGTCCAATCTACTCGTAATCTGATTAGTCGACACAACTAATCGCACAAAAAATAATTTAACAGTTCTTCTTGGCGATAAATCTTATATCCGAGGGAAGCCTAATTAATCACTTTTACTACGAGGAATAACTTCAGAATCAGAATAGCTTTGTTTGACCAGAACTGTGACATCTCACAAATTCAAGAATTTGACGTGGTTAAAGTAAACCCGGGCAGCCACTAGATGGCGCCTTCCTTGCAGATGGCATGTGCAGACTGTGTGAAATATGGTTTATCAGAGGGAAAAGAGAGAAGAAGAGAAAAACGGACTGCTGTCAGCTAGTCTCCAGAGGGAGGCCAGCTGCTAACGGTTGAAAAAACCTCGGCGTACAGTCACACAGGGGGGAAACAGAGAGAGTACGTTCTGGGAGGATTGGGGTGCAGGTGGAACCTCTGCTATATTACGAGAGTCTCCATCTATGCGTGACGTCATGGCAGGGCGGAGGACAGAGTCGGGTTGAGCAGCTTCCACATTGTGGTGTATTCGTGGAATTAGCAATAAAGCTAAACATGTCATCAGTTCTCTGCAATATTCTGCTTTTGGGTATTTTGCACAATCATTACAAGTTAAAATGATTCATTGCCGTCATGTTACACTCCTTCCTAGGAAGTCTTGGAGTTAGGCGCAGCACTGCAGCCACTTAAAAACAGGTCCATTTCACACCCACACGATCAGCGTTTGTGCAAAAGGATAAAACTACAAAGTTGTGGCTGCAGCGAAAAGCTGGAAAAACTCAAACGTTCAGTGATGAGATTTCCTCCATGTAATTGATATGTTCTCTTATGTATATATGTTATTAGTTTCTGCACAGATTCATCAAATGTAAATCGACCCACAGAGCTTTCATACGGCGCTACGATCAACTTCTCAGTAGACTCTGACAGAGCGTTGTGAAGATTTTGTTATCTTTATTGTCACTCTGCTGACAATCCCCGACTCAGCACATGTGCACAGATATGTGATTTGTCCTCATAAAGCAATACCAGATAAAGGGGTTCGCAGGCTCTCGGATGATTTGTTTCTGAAACTTGTCTCGTGTATTTTGAAGCAAACAAATTACAGCAAGCTTAATTCAGTCCCGCAAGAAGAAACTCATGACAGGCCTGGCAGAGGTACACAGCTCGATATGAACACTCAGGACTACAGCCTGTAATCGGATCTCAAAGAAAGACTGAATTTATTTAAAAGCACTAATTTTGATCGTCTTTAATTTGATCCCAAGTCCAACAAACTCCCTTGAGGTTACTGAGAACAGAAAGAATATGTTCCACTGTTCTATTCAATGTATTGTCTTCTTTATCCACAGTATGGAAATATATATTACAGGTTTTACGAGGCTAATCACATCTTCTTATTTAGTAATTAATAGAATTCTTTTATTTTCAGACATATAGACGTCTTTATTTACCTTTAACTTGACATGTTTCCATCATCAGAGGCGTCACAGGTGTTGGCGTGACGCGTCTTCATCAGCTGTTCTTCCAGTGGGCGTGGCCAACTCAGACCTGTCAGATAAGTAAGTTTAGAGATATAGCGTCTTTCACGGAAAAAAATTCATAAAGTGTTTCACAAAAACAACAACAGGGCTGCTAAATAGGCCACGCCCATCTCCACTGAATCAGCTGTCTTTGGTTGTTTAGTGTGACAAAAACACGACAACCAATTCAGCTCCAAAGATGATAAATATCAATGCGTTACATTCTTCTGCTGCAGCAACCTAAATATTTTTTTCCGAGCCACAAACGTATTTACAGCCATCTTCTTATCATCAGTGTAGACAACAGAGCAACTTTAATACCGTATTTAGAATTGTTGCAACTCTTTTCAACATAGCAACTAGCAACAAATCTACCTACTTT
Organism: Callopanchax toddi; assembly: GCA_006937965.1. NCBI lineage: Eukaryota > Metazoa > Chordata > Actinopteri > Cyprinodontiformes > Nothobranchiidae > Callopanchax > Callopanchax toddi. The sequence continues at coordinate 1,514,368 of SSNR01000057.1, read as the reverse complement.
TTCTGGACACATTTCTTCAACAGCATTTATTGCAATGACATACTAATTATACAAATTAGGTGATGACATCATTGAGCCACTTCTAGCGACAGGACAGCCAATAGCTGCCTTCTCTACTGAGAAGTTTGCAACATTTCTTATCCTCCTTTCATCTAATAATAAAAACATCAATATCAACGTTTGGTATCCATTCATTGATGGACTGATGTGAATCTATCGCACAGTGTGGTATGAGTTACCATCAACACAAGTCCTTTGAGGACGATCGCAGCTCTGGGGAAGATCAGGATATCAGGGTTGAATTAGGGCTGGGCGATATGGCCTAAAAATAAAATCTCAGATTATTATTTCTTTATTTGATTTACAAATTTTTTTCCGATTTCCCCCCTACAAGTACAAACGGCAGACAACATAGGGCCCTATGATTTCCGCGATGCGGAAAAAATGGACGAAATCACGAAAATCCCCAAACAAAATGGAATTCAGTATAAAACGTGGAATCTCACGAAATTCACATATCTGCTAATTAGTAAAGAAAATAATATTTTCCGAAGTGTTTTGGCCACCGCCGCCACCGTACCTGCGCACGCAGAGCTCAGCTCTCGTCTCCACACAGAGAAAAAAAGACGGTCCGCTTCGACAAAGTCTCACTGAAACACCTCCAGAAAATTCAAAACCGCGAAGTTTAGAGCAAAGCTCAGGACAGAACAATATCCAAATCACCTTTATGAATCTGAAGAATGACTTCTCTTTAAGTTTAGTCGACAGACAATGGACTGGCAGCGTAATGTGATGAGCTCCGAGTCAGAGTCACGTCTGAAAACAGGCAGCAGCATGGAGCCGGTCGAACCGTATACGGAACATTCAGCTAAATTATTAGAAACGAGCCGTGAGGTTATTGGAATTTGGGAAAAGATCAAACGGATTTTATAGGGCCCTATATGTGCAAAGCGACTGCTTCGGTGATTGTTCTCGCTGTTGTTGTCGCTAGCAATAATGCTATGTGGAACTAGCTCTACGGAAGCTCCGGGGAGCCAAAAATGTGCCATTACACAAAAACTCGATTTACTTATTTTTTAAATCGCCCGCAACCAAAAATTCGAATTAATTAATTCAATCGATTTATCGCCCAGGCCTAGGTTGAATCCCCGGCCCAAGCCATATGTGGATGTGTTCTTTGGCAAGATACTGAACCCCCAACTGCCTCCTGGGCGCCGTCAAACATGCTGCCCTCTTCTCCTTAGAGATGGATCAAATGCAGAGAACGTTTCACTATGTTGTACTGTGGTATATATGTGCACGTACTGTAAATTACTTCCATTTGTGAAATTGCTCAGTTTATGCCAGGCAGGATGCGATGATACAATGAGGCTGTTCCAGTTTTAGTATGGTGAGATAATGTATAGACAGCTTGACAGTATCTTCGTTGTTAGAGATAATTTGTTCACTTGACATCCAGTATGTTTCGATTTTTCTTTAAATGGACAAACTACGGCATGACCTTTGAATAAACTTCTATCTCCATTGTGTATTCCACTTGGCTACATCCCCATAAAACAGGTGGCGTGAGAAGATCATTGATGTTGACTTGTGGACAAGAATCAACCACAAGTCAGTCAGCTTGGAGGTGCAAAGATAGGTCTGGATAGGACACGCCCTGTTTAAAGTAGCTGGTATTGTCTCAAGACCAGTGCTAGACTGGTATCCACAAGGGCAGAGAAACTTTAGAAGACCAAAACAGACTTGGAGAAGATTAGACTCAACTGAAGATGGACGACCAGAACATGCAGTTGGTGGTTGCAGCCCTCTTTGGATAATCATCTATGAAATCATGATCTTACAAGCAAATCAGTTGTTTTATTACCTCCTGATTAACCGCACCATTCCTACCAAACAGGAACTATTTTCTCTCTAAAGTTGAACGATTACCAGCAAACGTTTTCCCCCAGAAAACCCAAAGAAAGAGCACGTGTGCAAATGAAAGCAGACAGGCCAGGGCGAGGAAAACATCTGATCAATAATTCACTCTAACATGATGCACTGCAGATATTCTAACAGGCGACAGAGATATATGGGAAGTCTACATAAGGCTTTAAAATGACAGGACAAAAGCGAGTGGGTGGAAATGACATAGATCACTACAGATGAAAGGAGAAACAGTCAAAGGGAAAGGCTGATGCGTATCACTCAGAGTGCAATATGTTCCCTATATGCGTTATCAAAAGCACTTCCATGTAATCGGAGAGGCAGTGCTATCTTCGACGTTTAAGAGAAATTATTAAGGATGCCAATGCATTAAGCGCTCTTATTACTATTCCTCCGATATTTTTTCTGTTTCTGTCACAACTTCTGATTCATTTCTCTGCCCGCAGTGTTGGAAATACTCATGAAAATTACATCAATACATGTGGTTTGATGAGGAATAACATGCTATGACTTTTGGTAGACATTCACTGAGCGGTGTAGGCACAATCTTAACCAAGCTGGGAACATTTTACCCATAGAAAATTAATGGGGATTTTGGTGAAACAATTGAGAAACCCAAGCCTCATTTGGAGCTCTATATTATTCGTCTAAATAAGTTGGACTTGTGTCTAAACTGGTATTTTGTTTTGATTTTTACTCAGTTTTATAGCTTTTGACATTATAAAATGATTTGTTCAACTAAGTGATCAAGACTTAAGTATTTTGACACAAGTATTTTGTGATTTTTCCACCTACTGCTATAGAGCTCGTAATTTTTTCCCACCAAATCATTCCGTTGGCGCTTGTCTTGCAACTTTAGGGTTATCTGTTGGAACCCCCGCTCGCACTGGGTCACTTCACCGTTGTGTCCTTGGAAAAGACACTTCATCCACATTGCCTGCTGGTGGTGGTCGGAGGTTCTGGTGGCACCATCGTCTGGTGGCTTTGCTTCTGTAGCAACAATGTAGCTCACTGCCTTCAGCATGTAAATGAGTGACAAATGTAAAGCACTTTGTGGGGGGAGATCTGACTATACTGTGGTTCGAGGGGGTGCACGGATCATTCAGCGGTGGGGGTATATAACAGCTGCAGCTCCTCTTCCCTGGAGGTACTGCGCCAATTTGCGATGGATTTTGTGAAATAATGACAGCTTGAGGGGAACAGTACGTGGTTCAAGCCTGATCTAGACCCTTTTTTCGTTCAAACTTTTAGATATTTTTACCTAAAGTCTAATAGTTTACACACAGATTGTTTATTTAAAGCTTGATTTCTATTGGCAGCAGGTCTGAGCTCTGAACCATGTGTGTTTGGGGAACCACACACCTGTGAGACACACATACGATCCTAATGGCTCACTGGTGGTTACCATATTGACCTCAATGAGCCACTCGTAGCAGCTTCAACACTGGCTCTCATTACACTTTTTATACAGATTATACATCAAAACGTAAATAATTTGTCAGAGCTGAGATTATTAACAAAGTTCCAAACTACCATGGGATTTATGAAGAAAAGTTGATGCATGTAGTTATGTATGTAGAGTGATCTAATTCACTCCTTTATTTCTAAGTTTAACACCCAATAGATTATCCTGTGGATCATTATGACAATCATAGCAGGTCTTTTCAAACTAAAAGTCAGGTATTTTTCAGTACACAGAAAAAGAAGAGAAACGACATAATATCTTGGAAAGCTTACATCTTGAGTACGGTGTTTTGTCTCTGCATTCTCAGCATTTACTGTGGCCCCAATTCTGTTTCCACAACCGTTAGCTAGAAGTGATGAGCATCAAGAAAAGAGCATGTCTCTTAAATGGAGGGGGAAACGGTTGCCAGCAGGAGGTGACCTGACCTTAAACTTAGCTTAGATCAGAGCAATCAAGGTCTGTTTTATTAAATATGCATCAGGATTTAGCCATATGGCCAAGTGTACAGAGTGCATACCGCTTCGGTGATCAGGCTTTCTGCTGCTGCACTGCTTAACCTTTTGAAAACATGAAATAATAATCAGAAATCTTAGATTATTAAAGTTTGAAACATTTGTTGGATACTGCCACCTTTCAGGTTCTGTTTTGGATATTCTGGCGCTAGCATTGGAGAGGCTACTCATTAGCCGCTAAGTAGCTGCGCCATACAATCTGCCGTTCATGTTGAGCAGTGGTTACAGTGAAAGACAAAGTGACTACGAACCTGTTTCCGTCTGGCAAACCCACGGAGAACATTTATCCAAATATTATGAAATATCCTTCTCTAGAACAAACAGGTAGAACCGTAAGGCTCAACACTGTTTTAGGTCATTAAAATCTCATCTCTTTCTCGGAAAATGGCAAAAACATATTATGAGATCCATTTTTGTCAATATCGAACGCCCCTGATTCGACCATAACAGCCTGTTTCACTTCACTTGTCTCTCTGTTGGGGATATTTTAGATTTGTGTACCAAGAGTCCAAAGAAGCAGTGGAAGTGCGTGACCCCCTCTCCTCGGCTCCACTGAAGGATTTGGCTGCCAGCATCAGATGCCAGGTCTGATAAGACCAGGGGCAAGATGGCAACTGTCCACCCTGAAGCCTGAATTTTTAAACGGCTCCTGCCTGGAGCTTTCAGATGAACTCTAAAAGCGAGCTTCTTCAGTTATTAGGTCAACCTTGTTGGGTCATTAAAACATAGTAAAAAAGCAAAAATCACCATGGTGTGATGAAACCATTCAGAATTGGCATCAGTAAAAGAATTAGACCAAAGAAGTGTTAGGATTAAACACCAGTTTGTTATCTATTGAACCGACCTGGGAGCTGTATCTTTGACATCACTCAGCTCAGTGGGTAGTTTAGAGGTAAAGATTATCACAGAACAACACAGTTAATGGGTTTTATTTGTTAAAGGAATAGTATTGACCTACTACTACACTACTGTGAGATATAAATGTACAGTTAAAGATCTCTGAGATTCAACTCCTTTTTTAAAGCTCAACGCTCTCCTAGCAGCTCTACTTAGGTTGAACTTTACATTTTAAAGTCAAGACTTCCCCCAGAAAGGTACAGCAGCTTTCTACCTCTACTTTAACCTGGTAGTTAGACCCTCTGGGGTGAAAATCTGTTGTTTCTTCCAAAAAAAACAGCAGAAAAACAGAAAAAAACAGAGTTAAGGTCTAATTTTTAAAGACACTGCTGGACTATGAGGCTCACCATTAGATCTATAACACTTAAAAACTGCACAACTTACAAAAACATGGCTTGACAGACAAAATCCTTCCTAAGCATGGAATTATGTAAAGCTGATTCCCAAAAGCTTTGCATCATGTGTAGGAAACATTTAAAATAGGGACATCCCATCAGGTTTCTTTGCCCTCAAGTTCGAATCATTTGATTTTTAAGCATATACCTATGTGTACCTAGTCCCAATTTGATACTTCTATAATACGTTTTTTTTTTTTAATTAATAAAGAAGAGCAAAGAAAAATATCAGCTTTCCGCTTGGAGTTGCTTCCGCTCCTATGATACAGGGGTCACTACTGAGAAAATGGTGCTTCACAAACAGAATGGCACCAGAAGAAGAGTACTCTACTATTACTCAATGGTACTTTTTTTTATGTTTTCTACTAATTGTTCCATTTTAGGATTTGATTGATGGGATAGATGTTAGCAGAGGCCAACCTGCTCTTCCTGGTTTTTCAAGATCTCAAATCATCTAACTTAAAGTGATAATATGCAACTTTTTCATATTTTTAAATCTTTTCCTTGAGCCAGTCTGTGCTAATCTGACCCTTTACAGAGTTAATGAAAAGTCACTTAGCCCCATCTGGTGATTAGATCTGGAATACCACGATTGCAAGATCTCCGTCGCCGTCACGGTACCCAGGAAGTCACGTGTCTCACGAGGGTTAGGCTAACCCAATGTGGCTAGCTGTTACGCTAGCGCTGGAGTGTTTTTAGCTCATGATTCCTGATTTTTTTCCATCTCCCCCTGCTTGAACACAGCTGATTTCATTGAAAGAGTAAATAACCGCTCCTGTAGAAAGCTATGAAGGCTGAGGAGACATTTCAACAGGTAGATATTGGCGTTTAGAAGCTGAAATAATCTGGTAACTTTTTAATGCAGTGATTTAAAACGGCCACCAGAGGGCGCCCAAAACAAGCAAAACTGCATATTATCACTTTAAGACTACCTGCAAAAACAAACATTTAAAGAAAACATGGCCACATTTGTTTAAGTTATGACTACCACAAAAGATGTCTGATTCTCAAAAAAGTTGAGCCATTTGCAATACTCGGCTTGATGCATTTAACGTTTCATGAGAGCAAGTGGTGTTTTTGTCTCGCGGAAAAAGAAACCTCAGTGAAGCTGACCCACTTTAAAAAATTCGGCAAATAGGGGGAGTGGTTAGTGCTTCGTTTGTGTTGATTTGGTTTTTGAGATATTAAATATTAATTTATGAGTAATTCTACCGAGTCATCATCCCACTAGCTTCCTCTAAAATGAACCGGACTGGTCTACTTTTTTAGTGCTTGGTTTGTGCTGATTTGTGCTATTAAAAATTTAATTTGTGCTGCTATGGATTTTGAGATATTTAAGATTACGTTATAGGTCATTCAGGGTTCATTCTGGGGTCATTCTGGGGTCACCCTCCCCCCAGCACGCTTTAAAATAAACCAGTGACGTCATTTAAGTTTTACTTTGTAACCTAAAATATCTCAAAATTCAGAGCAGTACAAAGAAAACTTTTAACCGCACAAATCAGCACAATCAAAGCATGAAAAAAGTAGACGAGGTCGGTTCATTTTGGGGCAAACTGCGGGGAGATGATGATGTCATACCCGAAAATAAAACCGGTAATATCTCAAAAACCATAATGGCACAAATGAAACTTTTACCAGCACAAACCAAGCACTAACCACTCCACCTATTTGCCAAGATTTTTGGAATGGGTGGGGCCAGCTTCACGGAGGTGAAAAACCAACGAGAAAAGGAGCAACCTGCTGCCTTCACAAAATGAGGTCAGGCATGTCAGGAAAAGTGTAATTCGTCTTTTTTGTTTCCAGTGTTTCCAGTCATCGATGAGTCTCAAACATTGTTGTTTCTAAAGATAAATTGTCTAAAATGTGGTCAGATTTCATAGTTACCATTTCACATTCAGAATAAAAGCTGTAACATCACAGCAGACAACTTCACATTATGAAAGTTTAACAAACTTTCCATTTATGAAAATAGTCAATGCCACTACTACTACAAAGCAAGAAAGTGATTTTTATTTTTTAAATTAAAATATGAGACTAGTACTGGTGTGATAAACAAAATAAAGCTGATTTAAAAACCCTATCCTGGATAGAATTTTATCCTGAAAGTCGGACCTAGATTTAAGACTTCCTGTCCTTTGTGGGTCTTTATGGGACCTTTAGATCAGTGTTTTTCAACCGCTGTTCCGCGGCACACTAGTGTGCCGTGAGAGATCGTCAGGTGTGCCGCGGGAAATTATTCAAATTCACCTGTTGGTTTAAAAAATATTTTTGAAAACTAATTATTATCTGCTAATTATCGCGCGTCTGTGCCAGCCATCACCAAATGGCAGACTCCGGTTCTGTTTGGAGTCAGACCGCGCAGCAAATCCAAGACTTGGACCTGGTCCAGGGTGTGCGCTTTGGGGAGACGCGCGGTGCGCTGTGAGACGCCGCGGCCCGCTCGGCACCGGCACGACTCCTCCCCCGAACTGGTCAACATCAAGTCTGTGGTTTGGCGAGGAGGAGGGGGAGACGCGCGGCGTGCTGTGATATGCCACCGCGGCCCGCTCGGCACCGGCACACCACGACCTGAACCTGGTCTGTGGTTTGACTTGGTTTGTCGAGGAGGAGGGGGAGACAAGCGGTCGCGGCCCCGCTGCCACCGGTCAGGAGAACCAATCCTGGACTGGCTCTGTTTCCTGGTCAACAGTCCCGACATTTTTAAATTCATACTTTGATCTGACCGGTCCATAAAACCAGATCAGCGGCCCACGGACACTGGGTTGGGTCGTCATCATGTCGCTTTGTTCCTGCGTGACGCACATTTGACCAAAAAAAAAAAAAAGTTGGAGTAAACCCCCTCAGCATCACTGGTTTTTTAACGGTCTGAGAGGCTCACTGGGTTTTGTCTCCAGTGTCTCCTCTCTTTGACTGAAGGTCCCGTTATTCCAGGGGCGGATCTAGAGGGGGGGGGGCCAGTGCCCCCCTGACAACAAGCTTGGCCTCCATGTGGTCCCATGTTAAGTGCTTAGTGTTTTAGAATGTACCCCTTTAAAAAAGCAGCTGGCCCCAACCTGCACCCCCCCCCCCTCTAATTTTTTTCTAGAACCGCCACTACGTTATTCTGATCACCTGTCAGTAGCTGAGGAGCCGCTGTGCTCGCGCATGTCGTCATAATGAGAGCGCACGTCACAGCTGTGTGTCTCAGCATAACTGATGACTTAAAATTTAACAAATCAAACAATATCAACACTAAAAACACATTGATCTGTCAGTGACTTTATCAGGTTGTCATTTATTACTAATGTTTAAATACAACCAAAAGTTTTACTACTAAAAACATGATGACAGAGTCCTGCTGTAACATGGAGAATGAAATAAGGAAGATTTAATCCATTACAGATAAACTGGATGCTACAATCAGTTTTTGACAGGTGAAAAAAGTCAGTTTGAAATTATTTGATGTGGTAAAAAAGAGATATGATGCTTTAATCAGGTGACCTGTAAACTAAATGTAATCCTTTACTGTCAGGAGATGAGAAGGTTTCTACAGTAAAACTATTAAAACTGGGTGAGCCTTAGAAAACAGCTGCAGTCCTGACAGATTAATTTGTTTTAGTGTTAAAAATGTTTGATTGGACCAAATTCATCTGATAACTTTATGCTGCTTTTATACTGCTTTATGCTGCTCCTCGAACAATGAGGATGGGTCAAATGCAGATACGAATTTCCCCAAGGGGATCAATAAAGGATAAATTATTATTATTATTATTATCAACCATCAATGAGCTCAGACGGTTCTGACAGCAGCAACTAACCCCCCCCCCGTGGTGTGCCTTGTGATTTTTTTCAATGAAAAAGTGTGCCTTGGCCCAAAAAAGGTTGACAAACACTGCTTTAGATTGTGCAGCAAGAATTTCTACATAAAAAATGAAAACTGCCCAAAAACTTGTAAATATCTAGCATGTTTGCTAAAGCTTGTGCTGAGAAGCAGCTGAGAACAAGAGCAAAAAAAGACCTGTTAAAGCAAATTATGGATAACCTTTAGCCTTTTAATGAAGTCATGGAAAAATTGACAAATTGTAATAAATTACCTATAAAAATGTTTAAAAATGTAACATTTATGTAGGTGTTCTTATTTATGGTAGCCAGTGGTTACATTAGTGTGTGTCTGTGTGTGTTCGTGTGTGTAGGTAAAGGGTTATTTCCTCTTTGAACCCTTCCTTCAATGGCCAACCAACACTGTGATTTATAATTTATCTGCCATGAGACCTGTGTGCACGCAGCTGAGACCCTCTGTATGTCCTCATGGAAATTTATTATGGACCGACTTCCCTTTTAAAGTTACAGCGATAACATCAAAGACACGGTATCACAGCAAATAAAACGTTAAGATCAATTTTATTAAAGTTCAAATTAAAAAAAAAACTTGATATTTTACAATGAGGTTAAAAGTGGAGATTGTTTTGTGTTGGGGATGAAGAGATATTTGACTTATCGGCCTTGTTGCTGATTTTTTTTATTATGAATTTGTTGAAAAAATAACAAGAATCTGTCTAATGCAAAAGAAAATTTGCACCCTCCCCTGCACCGCCCACCGCGGGGAGTGGTAGTCCGACAGTAACCGGGGTACTACTTGGTCAGACTAGTAAGAGGTGCATAATAGTATAATCCCCGCCCCCCCAGGGGTAAAAAATGTATGACCAGAGGGGGATATCAAAGCAAGAGGGGGGTTTATCCCCCCTGACAAATCTCACTTTGGTTGCTCATAATTCAGAACTGAGTAGAACTTTTTTGCCACTTAAAGAACTAGTCAGGAATTGATAAGGGAATCGTTAAGGACTTGGACTGATAGGCAAAAATAAATGGCATTGATGTTGATCAAAACTTATCCACCTCTAGTCTTCAGTAACTACAGCTTTTAGATTCAAATAATTAATAAATTGTCATTATTTTAGACCACGAGGGATTACTAGCTACATTTTGCAGTGTTTGGCACAAATTTGTCAAAAATTGTGTGGCCGTTTAAGAGAAACGCTCAGAATGCATCCTTAAAATTGCTAACCTCTTTAAAATGCACACCATGAAAAAGAAGCATTAATTTAAAAAAATTTCTTCAGGGACTTTATATTAATAATGTTGTAATTAAACCAGTTAAAATGCTCTTTTTCAAACATCTCCACAATTTTTAGATTTTGAAAAAAAAACTTTTTTTAACCCCTTACGTTCAGTGCATTCATCAATAGAGGCTAACATCTGCTCTACTGATTGGCTGATCAGAACATCAAAGGGTTTAAATTTTAATCATAGTAATTTAACACTTTAATCTGTTTGTTTTTACTCATTCGTTGTTTTTTTAAAGATTGTGTCAGTACAAGCCGTTATACAGTATAAAACTAAGGTTTTAAGCTAGCTTTCAGTTTTCACAAATCTAACAAATCATCCACAGAATATTTAGTGCGGTAGCTCGTCTTTGAATAAATGTGTTGTACATGTGTTTGAGTGCGTTCTGTCTGTTTTCTCTTATCACCAAATTGCAGATTTAATTAGCCGTGCGAGACCATGTGGCGTGCCCAACACGCTGAGGTGGCGCGCCACTTGTGACGGTAATTAATTTGTACTTCAGCGAGCTCGTAGACAACCCACTGAAATTATAAGCAACATCCGTCACGGCAAAACATCAATTATGAGCTGGTTAAATCTTTGGAAAGAAATAAACAGAGGAGGAACAAACATTTTGACGTCAAGGTCGACTTTGTGTGTCTTGGTTTTATTAGGTGGTTTGATTTTAACCAGATTGGATTTATGAGTTCAGGGTGAAAAGTCGGGTTGTAAACTAGGCTGTAAAAAACAATAATAAAAAAACATTTTAACCATTTAAATCCCACAACAAGAACAAACAATGAAATCAATGTTGGCCAATATCAGTTATAATACAATCTGAATTAATAATTATGTTAAAACAAATCAATAATTTAAAGGTAATATTAATGTGTTAACATATTTACATGTTTTATTTAAAAATGTTTGGGTTTTTTTTTTTAAGACTTTTTTTGTTTAGCAGGTTTTTTTGTAGTAAATTTAACCAAAAATAAAAAATAAAAAAATCAGTGTTTCATGTTTGGATAAAATGGAAAAAGTAAAAAATGAAATTAGAAAGATTATACATTTAATTTGAATTTCACTTCTAGTCTACTAAATTTAATGCCATCTTTAATTCAATGCCCATCCATCTCTGCACTTCAGGCCTTCAACACTAAAGAGCAGACAGAACATTATATGGAGTGATGGCTCGTTGAAGGGAGTCGTTCATTGGGGAGCCATTCACCTCAAAGAGTCGTTCAAAAAACTGGCTTTTATATGTTTTGTTGCAATATTTTGAAAGAAAAATGTCAAGTGGAACTATGTTTGGGGACACTCTTTGTTACGACACCTTTGTGTGCATCGCAAATTAGCTTCCCCGATAGAACTGAAGGGTTTATGTTGCTATGCTCACTGATGTTGTTCTGTTTTAGCCAGCACCTTAGTGTTGTTGAATATTGCCTCCCGGCCTCAAACGTCACAGAATGAACAGTTCTACAAGAACTCAGTTCTCCTCGTTCACAGTGAAGAGTCGTTCAAAAGATTCGACTTGTTCATGAACGTCACATCACTAACTACGTATATGTGTTAGCTCAACGGTTTAGTCCAAAACAATTAATTCAAATGCTAAATAGACCAATGCAGCTCGCTCTCCCTCTGTCATCTCGTATGTGATTTGGATGTGAACAAATGGGGGCGTTTGCTGTCACGATGCCAAATAGAGAATAAAATTACAGAAAGTGAAATGTCTGAGGCAAAACTACCAAAAGTAAAAATAATTTTCTAGTATCTTACATTAGAAACAGTACAAATATGCCTAAAATTATATGTATTATACTTTCATGAATTAAATATTTTTACTTCAATCAAATTTAGCTCTTTCAAGCACTTTATTTAAAAAAAAACCTCAAGCACGTGCTTTGTATTGTACTTGATTGTTTATTTACTTTTTAAAAATGTATCTACATTTCTTATTAGTTCTGAAGTTGAACATTTAAAAGGTTATTTTCTGCATCAACACGCATGTGGGATGAAATTCTATTCTATCAGTTGAGGACCAAACTAAATCACTCTGAGGGCCATAAATGGCCTGCAGGCCACACTTTGAACAACCCACCTCTATTGTGATAAGTCCTTGTCATGTTATGTATGGTAAGCCAATGTATCATATAATAATGGTAGGAAATCTTCAAAGCAGATGGCAATAGTTGAATTCTTCTCAGTCAATGTGAAACTTTGTAACCAAAAAGTAATTATTTTCATGTATATTTAAAATTAATAACTGTTGTGGAGTTTTTTTGTGTGTTTTTTAATGATAACAAAAAACAACCAACCAAAAATGCACTATAGCCTGTAAAAATGTCATTACAATTATTAGTCGTATGATTTTTAATTGCCTTTTCAGAAGTAAGGACGAGCAACAATATCAATACAAATACTTGACATTGGTGGGGACCAGGACGGAACACACCACTGAGGGGGTGTGTGCTCGAGCGCGCGTTGAAACATGGAGTGCTGATTAAAATGAGCTGCTCAAATCATGGGCTGCACGACCAGAATTGCCCAAAGTTACCATAGGCCCACCGGGAACATTCCCGATGTTCCAGTCCAGCCCAGTCCACATCCAGACCCAGGGCAGGTGCCGTCGGCCTGAGTGGCTCGGTGCTGACCTCTGTCCAGGGGAAGGAGGTGTGTCTGGAGATACTGGCGCGAGCTGCACCTCGGTCTGCTGGGCTGCTCGTATTATTGGTGGGGATGCAGCGCTATGTCTCCACCCTTGGATCAAATTATTGGTGGGGACAATTCAATGATCGCTGAGTATTGGTGGGGACACGTCACCACCATCCACGCTAAATCTACAAGCATGTAAATATCTACAAACCTCTTTGGAAAAACTGTACAAATTATACTTGATAATATCTGGACCTGCAAGCCCCAAAAACACGTGCATGAAAAACACAATGCCATTTGTCTTGAGAAAAATGACATTTAAAAAATGAGTTTTCTGACTCAGGAGGATTAAATAATACATATTTATCATGAATTCCACCAATAAATGTTAAAACGGCCACTTAAACATCTCAAGGACTGAAATCAGAGTCTCTGATATCTATAACATATTCAATGTTTTAAAAAAATCTGTCAGACAGCATTAGCTCATTAGCAAATGTTTAAAAAGTAACAATAAACCTGTTTTTCACCTTAGGCTTAAAAATAATTACATTAATCTTTTAAAAAAACAAACATAAAACAAAGTTTAAATGAAAAACTTTGCATTTGCAATTAAGTTTATTTGAAGATGACTCTGGAAGATGAAAGAACGTGATTTCTAATAAAGGCATCAGATAATGAAACAAAAAACTCTTTGATGATTTCTCTTTTTTACACCCACTTTATTCATCAATTATTTGTTTTAGAGAGTTAAAGTTCTCACCACTAATTGGATGCACCTCAATAACGTACAAAAACATTTGATCAAATTTCAAATTGAGTGTCTTAATTTATTTATGTATTTCGGAAAACTTATTCATTCCTGAGACAGGAGCTTTTATTTAGTGTTTTTTATATTTCGCCTTTCTTTGGGATTAGTGGGACCTCATAAGTATTTAAAAAACGGCTTTAAACTGAAAATTTTAAGCCTTCAAATGTTATTTCTTAAAGGGATAATATGCAGTTTTGCTTGTTTTGGCTCCCCCTGGTGTCTATTTTAAATCACTGCATTAAAAACGTTAGCACCATTGTTTCAGCTCAGAAACACCTAAATCTAACTGTTGAAATGTCTCAGTCCTCAGCCTTCATAGTTTTCTACAGGAGCGGTTATTTACTCCTTCAAAGAAATCAGCTGTGTTCAAGCAGGGAGAGATTGAAACAAAGCAGGAATCATGAGCTAAAAACACTCCGGTGCTAGCATAACAGCTAGCCACTTTGAGTTAGCCTAACCTTCGTGAGATACGTGGCTTTGTGAGACTTTTGGATCACCGGACTGGAGATTCAGAAGTTGCAAACGCGGTATTCTGGATCCAAGCACCAGATGGAGCTAAGTGATTTTTCATCAACCCTGCAAAGGGTCATATTAGCACAGACTGGCTCAAGGAAAAGATTTAAATATATGAAAAAGTTGCAAAGTATGCCTTTAAATTAGGAATTTAAAATACGTATTTTTCCACTGTAAAAGTAAAACCAGGAATCTGTGAACAACAGGTCTAAGTTGAACAGAATACATATATGAGGATGCAGTCTCAGGAGGTTCAAATACTATAATTGAGGTATTTTATATATATATATATATATATATATATATATATATATATATATATATATATTTTTTTTTATCCATACCCTGATGATACTTTTCACAACCATCATTGTGCCTGAAAGTCAGAGTTCACATCAGCATCCATTAGTGGAAAACTACAGGATCTATGTAATGTACAGAACTGGGTTCATGAACAGAGATGTATGAAGCTGACCTGTTCACACTAATGTGAGTGAGTGAGTGAGTGAGTGAGTGAGTGAGTGAGTGAGTGAGTGAGTGAGTGAGTGAGTGAGTGAGTGAGTGAGTGAGTGAGTGAGTTGATGGATGGATAGACGGATGGACACATGCATAGAGGGACAGATGCTTAGATGGATGAAAGACAGACGGATATGTGAATAGATGGAAAGACGGAAGGAGAGAAAGACGGATGGGTGGATGCATGCGTAGGTTGAATGGGCGGACAGATGGATGAATGGGTGGATGGATGGATGAAAGGACAGACAAATGGATTGTTGGATGGATGGAAAGATAGATGAATAGATGGCCAGATGGATGAATGGATCGACGGTTGGTTGGAAGGATGGATGGACAGACAAATGGATGTACAAACGCATGGATTGTTAGCAAATGCATTGGTGGATGGATGGATGGACAAACAGAGGAATGGATGGATGACCAGATGGATGGATGGATTGACGGACAAATGGCTGGATGGACAAATGAATGGGTGGATGTGTGGGTGGACAGATAGATGGATGGATGAATTGATGGACAGACAAATGGATGTATGGATAGACAAACGCATGGATTGTTAGCAAATGCGTTGGTGAATGAATGGATGGAAAGACAGAGGAATGGATGGATAACCAGATGATGGATGGGCAGGTAGCAGAAAAGATGGATGTACAGACAGATCTGTGGATGACCAGACGGATGGATGGACAAATGGACAGATGGATGTACGGACAGACGGAGGAGGATGTCTCAAACATTGTCCTAGTAAAGTGGACATCTGATCTAATATTAATAATATCAATAAAGCCTAATGAGATCAGCCTGTATCCGCTTCACATTAGAAAGTCAGTTCAGAGGCCGGATGGATGCTCGACTACGCTGACGTTTACCTTTCTAACAATCAAGTCTCTGAATCCACCTCCTTGAGCTGCAGACACTTGAGTGGTGTCTCAGACTGTCCCCGCTGGCATCCCAGCTCCTCACGATGACACGCTTTCAGTATGAAGGTCTCTGAATTGTCGGGTCACGCTGAGCTCTGCGTGCAGCCCAGGTGTCACTGCTTCACACCAGCATTCAAACACAGGACCCCCTCACTGTCACCACCTGTTTTCATGGCTTTCCTTCCCAACTGCTGTTTGGAAAATAACCACACGAAACACACAGAAAATACCGCGGAAGACGAAGATTCTTCAGTGGTTTGATATTTTTAGTAAGGTTCACAATTTCTTTTCAGTTTCAGCTACAAACGGCTACAAAACAGACCAACGTTGAATCATAAACGGTTGCTGGCTAATTCCTGGAAAAGAAATATTCTTATGTAAAGTTTATTTATGTGCTCTAACAACAGATTCAAACATTTCAAAGTGGAAAATGAGCAGCGAGGATAAAACAGTTTGTGCTCATAATTGTTAGGATGTACCTGCTGAAACTTTCCCTTCACAACGAGAGCTGCTATTTTAGTGTCAAGATCACTCAGCAACAACCTGTGGGCTCAGAGTAATTACAAGATGTACACTTCGCTGTGGAGAGGGATAATCAACGGAGTACGACACATAACCAGAAAACAGCAGCTCTTATTGTTGTGATTGAAAACTACATATATTATTACTTTGCAATATAGTTGCACCAAATATTTGCCGAAACTTGACTTTGTCCATTAAAAAAACTAATATAAATGTCTTTATTTTTGCCCACTAGAACCATGCTAAAGGTCCAGTCATGCCTTCGGACCTGCAAAGACCATCTACCTGAGTAGTTTATAAATCAGAGAACAGTTAAATGAAAGCTGTCAGTGAAGCCAATTTAAATCTGCTATGCTAACCTAGCTTGTTGATTCCAGAGATTAATGTTTGTTAAAAAGAGTGCACAGGAAAACATTTGCGTGGGAATCAAAAGAATTACAGTTGGCTTTGTAAAAATGTTCATATGCTTGATATATCTGCCCCACACCCTGCCATTGATCTGAAGCTCTCAGAAAGGTGTGTGGGCAGCGTGTTTTTCCACAAAGATTCACACAAACATCCTGTAAATGTATTTTATTTCATCTTATAATTTACTCGTATATTTAGGACTTCTGATCTGAAACGTTGTAGGTAGAAAATAGATTGATTTCGAGAACAATTTAACTTGACTGGTGGGGGAAAAAAATCTAATTTTCTGCTTTCATTTAAAAATAACATGTAATTAGTAACCGTGACTTTATTAAATAAATCTTACAAAGTGAGCATTTAAAAATGTCATTACCAACTAAAATATTAACTGTATGATTAAAGTGACAACGTTTGTCATTTTGATTATATATTAAGCAAAACACAACCGGCACATTATCAGTGTTGGCTAAATACTCATGTCAACATTTTTCATAATCTTCATGTTTTTGCATAAATCAACCCTATGGGTCACCCTTCACATCTCTGATCAACTATCATCTGAAAAGTATTATAAATAGCTATTCACTCAACCTAAACTACCAAGTAATACTGTATACAGCAGGGGAACTATAGGTCTCCTATTTCTGACCGAGTTATGTACCGTGTTCTCCAAGCTGTCAATGTTTCATAAAATCCACCACAAATTGGCATGACAACTCCAGGAAGAGCAGGCAAGCAGCAGGTGAGAAATAATTGAGTTGTTTTTGTCAAATCAATATCGGTAATTACTGTATTGACCCGATATAAGAAGGTTTTTTTTCATTGAAAATAATGTAAAACTGCGGGTCGCCTTATAATCAGGGTCTAACCAGTGATACATGCTGATAGTTGTTTGGGGTGGTTCCGGTCAAAAGCCCAAAGTTACAGGCCCACTGGGGATTAAGAATCCCAATGGCCAGTCCAGCCCGGTCCACTTCCAGACCCAGGGTAGGTGCTTTCAGTGTGAGTGGCTTAGTGCTGACTTCTGTTCAGGTGGAGGGTTTGCGCCAATCGATCCAGACACGCCTCCTTCCCCTGAGGTCCTCACACAGCTGCACAACACCTCGGTCCGCTGGGCTGGCTCTGCACGTATTATTGGTGAGGATGCAGTGCAATTTCTATACCTTTAGATCGAGTTATTGGTGGGGACACGTCATCTCTGTTCACGCTAAATCTATGCCCATGACCCTGTGAGAGAGGGAGTTGGGTTTCTGTTGTGAATAACTCTCAGCTACTACCTCGCCTCGCCTTCTTCCGCTTATCCGGGTCCGGGTCGCGGGGGCAGCATTCCAAGTTGGGCAGCCCAGGCCACCTTCTCCCCGGCCAAGTCCACCAGCTCCTCAGCTGGGACGTCCAGGCGTTCCCAGGCCAAACTGAAGATGTATTTTTCAGCTACTACAAAAACCAAATTTAAGCTAAATATATGCAATATTGACTGACTTGTAGCCATTTTTGTGATTTCTATTATTTAGGTGTGGCAGACACCTTCCAACAATAAAATCAATTCTATGTGGAGGTATAGTTGACTCAAAAGCTAATAGCAAAGTTTGTTGAAATAGATATCATGTGAACTATTAGTGCTCAGAGTATGTGTTGACAATGACTCTCTACTACCATGGCACCAAAGTTTAGTTCAATATCTGTAAAACTGACTGAGTTATTGCAGTTTTTGAGGTCAGTTAGCTGTGGTGGCCATCTTGAATCTGATTGACCTCAGATAGCTGCACTGGCAAATAATACATACAATGTAAAGGATCTATATAAAAAAGGTAATATCTCATTTCTCTTTAATTCTCATAAGCCTTTTATAAAACAATGCCGCCAATTTTCCGCAAAGCTGAGTCGGAATCTGGGAGCCTTTGGTCGCTCAAAAGTGGTCAGACTGTGCCAGTAATGTGGCACAATCATATGCTTTTCACAAAAAATTACATGATGACAGAATAAAGGGGGTATGGGGGCGGTCTTCGTTCTGTCAATGTACAGGGCTACGTATAACTGTAGTAAATAGACAAGATGGTGGATGCCAGTATAGCTCCCGGATCTTGGTAGTTTAGTTTGCCATCGCCGCCGTGTGTTTACAAATGGGTAATAGCTTTCCCATGTTTACCTGATTTTTAAATACTCTTTCCAGTTGGAGGTTGGTGCACCTGTGCCACCTCCCTCTGTAGTGCCAAGGCGTAATCTTTATTGACAAATACGGCGTTGTGGCAATAGTACTACCAAGCGTAACGGCACAAATACCGCAAAATTCCCACATGGCCATAACGCTTTCACAAGACACTGTGTTTGATGAAAGCAGCTCAATAGAAATTTCATATGGATCAATTTCACCATCTTTTGATTCACCAACAAACTCTACTGATTATATTGTGTGGGTTGCTCTTTGTATTTCCCAAAATTTGAAAAAATATAGTCCATGAATATTTTTTAAAAGATTGGTAGAAGCTAAAATAGAAAGGAGGCTAAATCATTTTGGTATCCAAACCTAGAATCAGTCTGCAACTTGAAATAGATATGTTTTTATTTTGCCAACTGTTCTCTTCTCAACCATTAATAATAAACTTTAGAGAGAGGACACGATGACAGATGGGATACTTCTTGTGCTCATGTCCTCCCACTCTGATTGCAGCGACCCATCCATATCGCCCAGGGGGCCATATGTGCCGTCCCCCTCCTTGAAGGAGAGCTGCGAAGGGCCGTGGAGACGCGCCAAATCACTGTGGCCTCGTTCAACATTTGAGCCAATTAGACAACATTTGTTTCATGCTTTTCCTTTAAGACTATTTCTATTTCTGCAGGTAATTCGAGCTTTAAATGCCATTTGAGTAAAGCGTCCAAATGATGGTTCATTTGCGTATCACCGTTTTACTAAATATAGCATGACAGGCATCGATGGGCTCTGAATAAAATGTCTGGCAAGAACCCAAGGCTGCCCCGTCATGTCAGAAAGAGCTTTTATGGACCATTTCCACCAGCGTGCGGTCCGTCTATTGTCATCTGTGACCTCCACTGAGCTTCTACTGAAGGACCAGTTGTCCCAGAAGTACTACAGCTAAGGTCAAAGTGGAAACAGCAGATAAAACTGTGAAAGCCACACATTTTAATTGGGCAGAAAAGTGGTTTTATGTGCTACATGTTTCAAAATATTCAATTACAAATAAAGTACGTAATCAGATCTTGGAATGACATTAGACCAGGTTCTCGAGGGCCGGTATCCAGCATGTTTTAGAGGTTTCCTTGCTTCAACACACCCGATTTAAAGGTTGAATCACCTCCTTTAAACTACAGTAAGTCAGAATGCTTCCACCAGTGTTCTAAACTCAACAAACCACTGACCTTTTCTAACTGTACTGTAGATATAAAGCCAAAAACCCAATGGATTTTTTCCAAACTTCTGCATAAGGTACTGCAGTCCATCTATAGAGAAGTCTGGTAAAGGTAGGAAGTAGAGATGCACCGATCCAGTTTTTTCAGTCCTGATCCTGATATTTGTGTTTTGTGGATCGGTCCATACCTGATATCCACCCATACTAATGAAAACACTAAAATATTGTAATATCAAACATAATAAACCTCAAACATAACAGAAAACCCTCAACATGGTCTAACATTTGTTATTTGTGAGTTAGTTGTGAGGCTGTGGCAATTATCTCGGCCATTGCACTCAAATCAAGAAAATAGAGGAGTTGGCGGAAGGAATGGGAAAGCTCTCTGCCCTCCTGGAAAATCAAGCTCGGATCATGAACTTGACCACCCCTGGGCTGAATGAACTCACTCGAGGACAGGTCTCGTGTGCTGAACTCATTAAAGGGGTGAAAAACACCTTTGAGAGAATGGTTCGGGTCTAAGGTAATTAGAAGCCATGATTCGAAAGTTGGGATTAATGGAGCCTGTAGAACAGACAGTAAGGCGGTGAACAAAACAGAATCGCTGCCTGAAGACGAAACTAAACCAACAAATCACGATGACCCTGGATTTCCCAAAATAAGCAAACTGGAAGAATGCGGATACTGCTCACTCCAACTCTGTCCTCCATCCTGAATCTCCCTCCCGGCTGAATGCGATGACATCACGCTATGACGGAGACTCTCGCCAGATAGCAGGGGTCCCCCCCACCCTAAACCTCCCGGAGTGTCCTCTCTCTGTTTTGCTCCCAGTGACTGTAACACAGAGGTTTTTTCCACCATTTATCAGCTGGTCTCCCACTGGAGTCTAGCTGAAAAAGAGTCATTTTTTGTCTTCTTCTCTCTTCTTCTCTTATGAACCACATTTCACACTGTTTGCACATTCCATCTGCAAGGAAGGCGCCACCTAGTGGCTGCACGGGTTCAGTTGTAACAAAGTCAAATTCCTGATTGTGAGACGTCACTTTTCTGGTCAATAAAGCTGATTCTGATTACAATATAATGTAGTTTGCCACATTATTTCTCTGCTCATAATTAGGATAACGTGTAGTAAATAATATTGGATCCAGTATCTGCCAGTTTTACCGATCCACCAATACAGATAAAAAGCCTGGATTGGCACCGATTTCCGATCCAGTATCGGTACAGTAGGGAGATGCATTTTTTCTTCCTCTATATCATCAGGAATCTCACCATGTGTCCAATTGTTTGCTCTCTTCTAAGGAATATAACTTTCCACCTTAAAAGTTCTCATCCCAAAAAAACTCTAAGGTGAGGCTTTGTAAGAAAACCTTAGATCCACGGCATGACCTCCAAAGAAATAGAGGCATTTCAAAAAGAAATAAATGATTCTTTGTGGAAATTGCTTGATTTATAAGTGACAAGAACAAACGGTATGGTCAGCTGTGTTGTTAGATATCGTTGTAGTAAAGCTGTAGCGCTCCTTGTAGAGCGTGGTCTTGCCTCTGGCATTTGGAATAGAGTAAATTATTCACATTGTAACAATACATTTGGATTTTATCCTCATAAGAATCCCTTTTTTATACACCACAAGTGTCTGATCGAATTAGAAAGTCATGCAGACGGTGAGAGAGAAACGGGGTGCGTTTTTAACCCCTCGGACCAGACGGTGACAGTTATGTAAATGTAGCGTCCTAATCTGTCAGTCGCACTCCTCCAGGATGGATGATTTGACGGCATGACAGACTTGAGCCTTTCTATTTTTGGGGATGTGGCTTCATCTGTCAGAAACACTGACGTTAGTGGCCTGTCTTCTCTGAAAGATGAATAAAATCCTAATAAACCTTTATTTCCTGGCTTACGCTGCAACATTCAGGTGGGCACTGCAGTATTCGTTTTTTCTTTCCCAAAGTAGAATGACAGGTAATACAAATCACCTCATTTCCAGGAGCAAAACACCCACTACGGGTTTAATATGTAATCTAATGTGTTTGACAAACTACCTGCTCAATGAACCCCCTGACAAAGGTGGTCTAAAAGAGTCGGAACGAAAGAGAAACGTTAGAGGAAACCTGTGAAACAACCAGTAAAGTTTTCAGGCACTAAAGGGAGTAGATTGACAAGATTTGAAGTGTAATGGTTCCCTCATATACAAGAGCCTTTCAAAATAAAAGCACACTTCTGGTACATTTTTGATTCACTCAAGTCTCTGGTGAACGACTATCAAAGCAAAAGAAGAGTTCCGGTTTAATTAAATCGCAAAAGAAAATTATGTATATGAAACATGTATGGAGAGAGCACATCACTCCAGTTTTAGCATCCCTTCATTGGCTTCCAGCCACCATACTAATATCACGTCAATAGTTTAAAAAACAGATTTATGAAAGAACAATAACAACAACAAAAAACTTTAATTGACCTGTTCTTGTGAAGTTGATGGGTTTGAAACATCATTAGTGCAATAGAGTTATTGAAAAGATAACAAGTCAGAAAGATCCGTGCATCGTCTATTCGGGTCTGGATCTGTGATGTCACTCCCAGGGAAATCTTGAAGCGAGAGAGCGCAGCGTTCAGAAGTGAGAGGGCGTACATTGGAGAAGTGAGTGTAGGAAGAAAAAAACTGAGAGGGAGGGTATCAAAAGTGAGAGAAAATTTAGGAATGGTGAGGAAAAAATGTAATTATATGTGCCCTGTTAGACATTTTTGCACACATGCAAAAAAATTTTTACTCTCCACAAAATCATTTTACCCTCTCCCTAACTTGTTTTACACTTGTTTTGTTGTGAATTGCCCTCTCATATTAAAGAAAGTTACCTGACACCATATTCATTGGCTATTTGTCATGATATTAATCTTGGTTCTGTCCCAAGTAGTGTTGTTGTTAAGGTGCTTAATAAATCAATAAATCAATAAATATTTCAAATGTAAATTAATTATAAAACAATAAAAATGTCTATGATTTAACTTAAATGAACAGCATGCATGAAAGTTTATTAACTTTAATAATTATTAATTTGACCAATTATTAATTAGGAACAAAAGGCCTCAAGAATAGGACAGGGTTTTCATTCAAACATTCACACACACACACAGATAGTCATTTAATGTTACTTATGAAGATGTTGCATATTTGTTTACAATTATTTTAAATTTTAAATCAAAATTATTTTAATTTATTAATCATGTTTTCATATACATAATTTTCTCTTAAATGCAAATAAAACAAAACAAGAAAGCAGTAAATCAAACATGTACCGGAAGTGTGCTTTTATTTTGAAAGGCGCTCATATACGAACACAGCATGAAGTCACACACGTCAAAAACGAAGTAGGTCATTTCCCAGCTACACAACAACCTTGCTCCAAAAACAAACTTTTACCAATCTATACAAGTTGCTTTAAAAGACTAAAAAAAAAACAGTTACTACCCAAACAAAAACACAATTCCAACAAAAAACTCATTAAAGATGCTGATTTGCATATTTGACAATACAAGCCATAGCAGTTTGCACAACTCAAAACAAACCAAACAACAGAAAGCCCAAACTTCCAGTAAGTTTCATCAGTCTACATGAAAACCTCCAGCCCAAAAAACAGCACAAACGTAGCTCATGCAGCTAATCCATAAACCACGTCCTACCTTTGCTGTCTTCTGATTTTTATTCCTGTTTCACTGCCAATATCAACCAGAATCAGATAATCCATTGTCTTTGTTCACTCAAATGTGAACAAACGTCCTTTCCTGGTGGTTGGAGATGTTTACTCCAGTAAATTAGTGGCTAAGGAGGCTGTAGAGCAGCTTGTGACTCTTTTAATAATCCTATTGGTTCAAAGTTTTCAGCAGAGTTGTCAATCAGGCCTATTGACCAATAGGATCCAGAGATCATCTCCTGTGTCAACACCTCTCTGTGAATGACCTCTCAACCTACCCAGCAGGAGAGCAGATTTTTAAATTTTTTTCTAGTGGATTTAAAGTTTTTTAATAGTAATAAAAAAAATATTCAGAAAGATCTGAAAAGCAACATGTGGAGCTCAAAATTACTAATTTAGTACAAGTGGATTTTAATTCACCTCTAATAATTTAAATTACCTTTAAAACCTCTATAAACATCTATCATTTATTTTTTTCAGAATCAGTTTGGGTCCAGTTGATGTTTTATAGATTTCAAAATGTCTGGGTCATTTCATTCACCAGCATAAACTAAAGTTATATAAAACATTTTTATTGTGCGCCAAATTAATTTACTCCACCCTAGCAAAATGTATATTAATTATTAAACCTCTGTTCTAATCTGATGAGCTTTACCTAATTATGACACACACAAAAAACTGTAGCTGCTGAGATTTATTGAATTTTATATGGGCATGATGAAGGCTGGAACCACAGAGAATAACAGCGCCATCTTCTGGTGACAGCTAGGTACTGCCCACGATTGTTGATCAGATAAACACAAAATAGTGAAAATAGGTTTTTTATTGTTGCACTCACACACAATTTTTATGAAGTATGAAACTTTTGCAACAAGTATTACATATGTCCAGGTCCTGTGGCTCGATGGGCAAATTGTCACTAAAATATGACAAGGAAAATTGTCTCGTTTGGTTGCCAACTCCTATTAAAGTTTTCATTTTTTGCATTTTTTTGATTCACAGAAACTAAACTTTGAAGGATTACAAGTCCAACAAAAGTAACAGCATACTGGGGTCAAACACATGGATAAAACATGGGGCAAAGTTTTGAGATTTAAGTTAAAATGTCAAAAAAAGTGGTTCCAGAAAAAAGTCAAAATGATAAACCATTTCGTGAATATTCCAAGGAAGTAAGCCCCACAGCATTTTTGCATTTTAACCAAGGAATGAGCTTTGAGTAAACTACAAAACAACACAACCATCCTATTGAATCAGTCCATGGTTCACTCTTTATTCACACAGCAGCGTCCACAGGGTTAGAAGCTCAAAGGGCTTCCTTCACTCCTTCAAAATAAAAGTCTCTAACATACAGGCACCACAAGACATCCGACGCTCCAGTAAAGTTAAAGCTACAACCTGATACACTTGGAATTTTAAAGTTATTTAATTAGTGTACAGCTCCATGTGGAAACTTTTTATTCCTCTTTTCATCTCAAAATAGATTATTCTTGTTATTTTGACTTTTTTTTTTTTTGCATTTTTACTTGCTTCTGAGTTTTGACTTTACATTTTTCTTCATACTGGAAATAAGGTCAGTGTACTTTTTGGTATTTGAAAAGTAGTTTCAGAAAATATAATTTAAGAAAGAAAAGCAACACTTATTTGATTTTCATTTTAAAGGGGACAAAAATGTGTGACTGCAGGGGGCGCTAGTGTGAATTCTCCAATATTTTAGGCTTTAGCTTCTTCAAACATTTGTTTACCATCACAAACATTACTATCACTATTTCAAGGAAGGTTTAGCAACGAACGCGCTGCTGAACTGGTGGAGGAACACATCTCGACGGGGATCATATATCAATGTAACACCTGTTCACGTAAACCTGAGTAACAAAATATTTAAATCAAATTCGGTTCTACAGCCCGTTTGTCCATTTCGTGAGTTGATCCGAGACTAGACTTTAAAATATGAAAAACTAGACGTTTTTTGTTGTTTTGTATCCATTTCAAAACAAATAAAATATTAGAAGTTTTTCCTTTTTTGATTATGTTTTCAATTGAAAATGAAAAGAACGAATTCACGGATTCTTTTATTTTGGTTTTTGTGTTTTGCCATTTCAAATACCAAATAATACACAGACCAAACAGTACTTGACCTTTTCTTGATATTTTAACTTTTTTCTGGAAAAACAATGTTGATATTCTCAAAATTTTGTATTTATTCTAAAAAATACATTTTCACCTTTTGACCTTTTTCTTTTTAACTTTTTCCGTCAAAATTTAGAATTGGTTCTCAACATGTTATCTTTAATCTGGAAATCGTATTTTGACATTTTTTCATCTCAATATTTTATCTTTATTCTAGAAATAGTGCCAAGATATATCAACATTTTGACAATTTTCTTCATATTTTGACTTTTGTTTTTTACTTCTCTTCTGTGAATTGAGGTTGCCGTCACCTCAATGACTGTGACTTTTTAAGAAAACATTTATCTAGCAATTTTTGAAACAAATTCCAGTGACGCAAAAACAAGAAAGCAATTGAGAAACTTTGCAAATGCCTGGAGACATGCTGAAAACTCACTTTTACACAAACAGTGAGTCGCTGGCCTCACACATTTGTCCTGCAACAAAAATGTGCGAAAAGTCTAAACCAGGAATCTCTTTTCCCAGAAGCCAGCACACCGTCCTCTAAATGCATGCATTCCAGTGATGGATGCACGTTTCAGTGAGTGATTGACAGTTTATGAATCTTCCTCACAGCACATGTGAAATCTGTTCTCTAAGCTATGAGGTCTACTTTTGGGGCTTTTATAACCAGATTGTCATGGAAAAAGTACTGTGAAGAAATGTGGATTGTTTCTTCACATTATTAATCAAAACAGCAAAGCGTGTAAAAGGAGCCACTGGTGTAGAATCTTCCGCTCCTCGATGATACTCCGCTGACCAATTTCCCATCGCTTGCTCTGACTCACCCCATTTTGAAAAAGCAGCACGCCGACTTTATTACCGTGGCTCTGGCAGACAGGGACTCATAAAGCTGACGGGCGTGATAACTCGTCCCCTACCTTGTCATGGCTCGGAGAGGAGGATGGAACAAACGTGTGATGGGGAAGGGCACGGAGCCATCACCCTGCAGCGTGTTCGATGGTTTTCCCTGTGACACTCTGTCGCTCCAGATTTAAAGACAGAGGAAGGCCCGGGCAGCGATGGGTGATTGAGTGCTGGATGATACAAACACTGCTGATGTTCCTTTAAGTTCACGTCTTCCTGGGGATGTCTCAGAGTGAGATGTTCTCTTGACTGAGGTACTTTTAAGTGCAAAGGGTAAAAAGGGCATTTTGACTGTCGGAAACCTTTTTTCCCACACATCCGGAGATGGATCGGGAAGAGAAGACAATTTCAGCAAGTGCTGCTCATTTTTTAAATTAATATTGAATCATTTTAAAAGGTCATAATTATTTAATGAGGGCACGCGGTTTCACCTGCCGACTCAGGACAGACGAACGTGAAAAATATACTTCATTTCTTCCAGTTTTGCTCTGAGGGAACCTTGAGAACCTTTGAGAATGTTATGCAATGAGATCTATTTGTTCAGCTACCTTCAACACAAAAGTATACAAGAAAAGAAAATCATCATTTGCAACAGACACTGGATTTTTTTGTCGGTGTTCTTCATCTTGGGTGTATACATGAAAAATAGCACCGATGGTATAGCCTTCCCTCCATCAATGCACAGTCTGTGTTTGTTTATATTGATTCCTCCACTTGTAATGAAAAATGGATCACCAAGCACTTCTTGACATTAGATTTGCAAACAAAACTAAAACACCTTCATTTAGTCGCTCCCATCAGGAGTTCCGTCTTCTGAATGCCATGTCCCTGTTTCACTTCATTCACGAAGGCATCAGGAGGTCTTTTTGTGGGAACTGGAGCCTTTTGGCATCATCTCCTGGAACTCGTCCTCACTCCATCCTGGCTGGTTATGGGCTGCCCCGTCATTGCATTATTCACAGCCATTCTTTGGATCCTGTCTACACCCTGTTGCTCTCCTTCAAAGTGCTGTACAACACAACAGTCATTGACCTGTTGGAGCCACAGCTGCCCTGGGGCGCACTGACGTAGGTGGGGATGCCATGCACTGGCGCCCGCCAAGTCCCTCCAACCACCACCAGTAGGCAAGGTGGGTGAAGTGTCTTTCCCAAGGACACAATGACCCTCCGGGACATGCCGCCCCTATGGGACTCGAAGAGGTTAGATCATTCACAAATAAAATCCATATTTCAAAAGGGTCTCGGCCATTGCTTCCAACCTTATATTATGGCAAAGTGTTGGTGAGTTCAGCTGTTTTTCAGGAACCTTCATCCATAGACTGTACTTGTTTTAATGCCCCATGGACGACTGGTTGTTGTGGAGGACTAGCAGCCGTTTTGAAGAAGAATTAAGCTGTAAACACCTTTTAACTGACTCCTACTCCCGCTTTGAGACGAGTCGTTTCTGCCGGACTCGAGCAAAACACAGAGGATTTTATTGACAACTTTTTGGGCTGGAATCATGCCAAAATATTTGGGTATTTTCATTGTGGGTGGTTTTAATATTCATGTGTGCTATGCAAACCAGCTGTTGCTAAAAGCACATAGACTTAATTTCTGTTGAGTCTATGTTGGGTCAAATGCAACCATAAATACATTTGATCATACATGCAGGGTTATGAACGTGTTCTTGAATCTACATTTACTGTTTTTTCCATTAAACTACTTAGTGGTAGTGAAATTGTTTTTACATTTTAGTGAAAAGCCCGCGATGCAGGCCAGAGAATTTTGAATAAACTAGACGAGGTTATGAGGAGTGGGTGGCAATCATCTCCTTTTCACAGCTCTGTACGTTTGCTCGGGGGTCCTGTCGACCTCTGCGCTGACACAAACTTATTGCTGGTGTAAATCACACTACAGCCACACACTCCTGCCCTCTCACAATGAATATTTAAACACGTATACATACCATACTGCTGAACATCGAACAGAATATCATTCCGCGCCTGGAGATATATTCAAAATATGCATTTGACTCAAGAAGTGGGCTTTTTTTTTTTATATCTGCTCTTCATTCCAGACATGACTGGAAAGCGAGCCCTGCTCTCTGTGGCTGAAGCCGTTTAGTGTTAAAGGTTAGCGAGGACGCTGAAAGTGACGGGGTGTATCCACGCTAATGCATCTCCGCTCGCCGACAGATGACACACCTCCAGACCTCTCTGTTCATTTACCTCCACGATCAAGATTCACAGCTCTATTTTCCACCGGCCCATTTGCCTGAGGTGCTCCGTTTTCCTCAGTCTTAAATGAATTAAATGGGCGTGCTGCCAAAAGCGCCGCTCGTGCCAGAAATAGCAGCGTGACTGAGACTCGGGTATGTATGGACAAAGATTCTGAGCGGTGCTCACGTGGCGACGCCTGCAGCCGATCCAGGATGATGGATTCCGGCTTCGCTGCGCCTCGCTGTGACCTCTATTTTTAAAGGCCAAGCTGTGATAATGTCATGATAAAATATATTAATATTGGCTTTGACTCATGATTACCAAGAGTGTTACCTTTTAAAATGTCGAGGCAGATTCACGATCAAAAAGAGTGGGGAAAAAGCGAACGTATGGAACGGTGTTGAGCGCAGTGGCTCGTCTAAATGAGGTGCAATAAGCTACGTGCCTGAGAAACAGCAGCAGCAGACAACGGCTCTGCATGATTGGCTCTGTCAGCGGGAGCATACGGAACCCCGGCGCTGGCCAGGTGGCTCTTACATCTGGCCCATTAGCTCTCGACCACTGCAATGACTCTCCATGCCACCGAGAGCCTGTTGAAATAATATCATCAGGACCTGTAAGTGCCTAAAGCCGCCTTGCCTATCGCCTGCTCGGAATGACACGTCCGAGCTGAATGTGACCTGCCAGCTCCTGTATCTGCACCCAGGACTCTGAAAATGTGTTTTTGGAGAAAAATGCATGAAATTACTTGGAGAACATTTTGATAAATTTTATTCATCAAGGAGAGAACTGGTCTCAAATATCCAGATTTACTGTTTTTTTTTTTTTTTATTATTATTTTTATACAAAAAAGTTTAACTTTACAAATTGACTAACCAGATTGGTCTTGCAAAAGATTGCAAAGGTTTTGGGGTTGTGTGTCTATGCATCCTGCGCTTAATCATATCTATTTTTTAGGTTAAATCAAAGACCTAGCATATGTTGAAGGAATACATATTGCCTACTGCCTTTCCTACCGGAATTTCAAAGGAAGTTAATTTAACAAATAAAAACAAAGGTTGAGTTTTAGCCATTTTTGTCAATTCTTGAAAATCACATTGAGCGCAAACTCACGCAAAACCCCAAGAGCTCATATGCAATCTTATAGAGCTGAAGGTAAGAGTTGAGGAACATGCCATATTTTAGCTCAATATCTGAAAAATCTGTTGATTCTGGCAGCCATCTTCCACTGGGTTGATGTCAAAAGTTAATAACTTTTAGATGAAAATGTAATGGAACGTCAATGGGAAACGGTTGAATTATTTGCAAGGTTGTCTTTGCTGGAGATGATCCTCGGTTCAGATCTTAGTTTGACGTGTTACCGGCCTCGAAACTCTGAAGTAATCACTGCATTGCCCTCTAGTGGACATTTTACCCAACATCCACGCCAACATAAAGCTGTCCTCTACACTTTGTTCAGTACAATATGATTTTAGAAGTTTAATAATTATTATTTTGGTTAGTTATTTGTTTAGACTTCTTTAAACAACACATTTCATTCGCCCATGTCATATCTGACTCTCTATTGGCTGGTCACCTAGCTACTTGAGACTGGTAGGACCTCATAAACATTTTTAAAAAACATTGTTTTATCAAAAATTTGTTACAAATTTAAACAACATTTCATGACTTTGTTGTTTTCCTCAAATTACATAATTAAAAATGCAATTTTAGCATTTTAAATTAAAGCCAAGTCTTTGTAAATAATATTAGGTTGAATCTGAATAAAATAATTTCTCGTATGAGGACTTGGGGCCTCAGGAGGACTAGAATTTAGCGAGCCTTGCATGTGAACCTTGGGTTTAAGGAAAAGAGCTCACACTTGAGTGCAGGACATTTACACAGGCAACAGTCAATCTGAGAGCAGATGCACAGGTTAAATTAAAGTCGAGTAAATTTGCAAACAAGCAGGAACTTCAACATTCGAGGACAAATGTGCAAATGAAGGTCTAAACATAGACATTGAATGTAATGTTTTACTTCAACCATTAATAATTTTGTAATTTTTGAAGACGGAGTCTAAATAATCTAGATGCACGCCCATCTCCTTTGAACCTCGCCTTCCTGTCAGGTCTGAGTCGTTAACGTGAACAAAATAGCTCGGTCTTTGGCCTTTACTTTAAGGTCTTCGGTCCCCTGACTCCTGGGGACAACCCCCCCTCCCTCCATCCACCTCCAAAAGCGCACCTCTTTGCCCTGAGCACTGCACCAAGTGACACATTCTATCCATCAACTACCAGCGCTGCAACATTCGAGGCAAGAAAGAAAAAAAAAAGAAAAAGTGTAGGGATGGCAAATTTTTCATGCATATGATTTTCGGGCTCCAGCACATCCGCCTACGTTAACCCAGGAGAGCCGGAGAGGGGAGGGCTGGGTGGGCTTTTGAAGATGGATTACCAGATCACATCATAAGAGAGGCTGCTATGTGCGAGCAGCAATTTCAGGAGGAGGCACTCAGAGTGGAGAGCGTGTGGGGAGAGGAATACAGATGCTCATTTGACACAAAGAGTTTATTTTCATGTCAACAGAAGAAGATTGTGTATTATTGCTGTCAAACGGTTAGGACCTGGAGCTGCAAGGCACTCCACATTCTCATGGAAAATGTGTTCAATTTGAAATCAAAGATTCACAAATATTTATTCTCCACCGTTTAGGGGGGGGGGCATTTAGTTTCTGTGGAGCTGCGACGCATTTTGGATGTTAAAAGTCTTTCATTTCGTCTCTTTTCAGCACATACATTAAATGCATAATTCAGGGTTGAACAGACTACAGATTCATTTCGCAGAAGAGGACTGAAACTGTGAAATATGAGTTCATAATCTGTAGACTATTTCTGATTTATTGCTAATATTTCATTGATAAATACGCTAGATGTTTGGTAGATTTTCTAATTCCTCAAAACAAGCCTCCCCATTTATTGATCTACTTATCAAATTATGGACAATTTAAGAGCAGAAACTGCATTAGTCTGCTTCTCAAGGTTAAATTTAAAAAAAAAATATGCAAACTAGCGTCAAGCTAGAGTAAATTTGAAGTCCCAATGAGGAGTTGTGGGAGGAAACTGAAGAAAAAGCAAGAGGATCCATCACATCCAATGTTGGCAGCTCTCAGGAGTCAGGAGTGACAGATCTCTATAGGGACTCAAATAGTGGTCATAGAGTCAGTCATAAATAGAGCCATAGCCTCTCATTGATAGAGATAAAGTCATAGAAAGAGTAATATAGAGTCATACATGGCGAGTCAGAGTCCGACTGAGAGACTCATAGATACACATAGACTAAGAGATAGAGACTCAGAGATAGACTCAGAGATAGAGTCATAGATAGACTCATAGATAGACTCAGAGGTAGAGGCTGTGTTCTAATTCTGGGGTAGGATGCTTATGAGGACGCATTTCGAGACCGATGACGTCACAGCACCGCGACGAGTGCTGTCCGAATTTGAAGGATACTCATTCATGCGTCCTCGCTCCACCCCAATTTTGAGGATGGGTCTGGTGCATCCTCGTTGGCCAAGGCTATCTCAGGATACTTTGCGTGCCGGCCGTTGGATTCTACTCATTCATCAATTTTGCAGCAGTAGCAGAAAAAACCAGAGAGCAGTACAGTTTTAAATGTCAGTTTTTCAAAAGATTATAAAAAGCTTGTGTTTAGGAATTTTTTGCTTATCTTTATATGAAGTTTATTAATAAAAATCTCCTCAAAGAGGTTGAATGTTTGATTTTTCATGTAATTTAAGACAAGAAATCAATGTAAGCTAGCTTGAATGTTTTAAATGGAAATTTAGGAAATAAGTCACCATAAAAGAGCTTAAAGTGTTTCTTTAGATCCATTTTATTAGCTTTAGCCTGTCTGTCGGCGCTGTCACGGTTGCTAAGCAACTGGACTGAGGGGCGGGGATAAGTATGAGGCTAGACCATCCGAATGGGGTTTATGCACGGTCACTTCCTGGTTGCGATAGAGGCTGCCGCTCCCTTCCGGTTCAACGCTGTTCCCACACAAACTGGACAAAATTGATTTTTTTACCCGTTTTCTTCAAGACCTGCCGCGCATCACGGTAAACGATGTCCACCGAATTTTTGAAAAACACACAGAGACGTCTGCGAGCGAGCGGGTGAAGGACTTTAAGCTGTATATAACCAGCTTTATTCATGAAATTGAAGGTAAGCTAACAGCGTTAGCTCGTAGCTTCCATCATCAAAAAACAGTGAGACAGATCTATATAGCCGTGATCGTGGGCTCCAACTGCTTCCCAACTTTCAACTTTCTCTGGTCTAGCTGTACGTTATCAAACACCAAGTCTTCATTCACCAAAAGAATAGTTGTTCCAGTGAAATAACACACGAACGGCGCCGCGCCTCCTCCATTAGTCTCCTCCACTCGGCTCTTTGACTACTGTGCTGCAAAGTGTGGACTGCAGACACGGTGTGGTTAGAAATGATCACGTTTTCTCTTCTTAAGTTCACAATCCTTCCTTTTTGTAGTTATTTATTCAGTGGAAATGTGTGGAAACGGACTGATGAATTCTATTCAGCTGATGCGGTACACAACGGAGCACAGCAGTGTTCAGCTGTCAAGGCTTCCCGTCCGCTGATACTTATATGATGGCTTAATTTCTTAGTGCTATAATATATATATCATTCTGTACTATACTATACTATTACTCGTTTTGATTATAAACAATATCTTTAGCTGGAAATGCACTCTAACTCTGGAAATCTTCACGTTTCAAATGGAACCGGAAATGGTCCCGCGAGGTAATTTTAAACCGGAAGTTCTACTAAGTACTCTGTGCATAAAGCCTATTCAGAGCCGTTTATTTCCGGTCTTAGCGGTCGAGCAAGGACCCAACCTAGGTAGACCAGCAAGTACACGTCCTCATAAGCATCCTACCCCTGAATTCGAACACAGCTAGAGACTCAGATAGACTCATAGAGGTAGAGACTCAGAGATAGACTCATAGAGGTAGAGACTCAGAGATAGACTCATAGAGGTAGAGACTCAGAGATAAGACTCATAGAGGTAGAGACTCAGAGATAGACTCATAGAGGTAGAGACTCAGAGGTAGACTCATAGAGGTAGAGACTCAGAGATAGACTCATAGAGGTAGAGACTCAGAGATAGACTCATAGAGGTAGAGACTCAGAGATAGACTCATAGAGGTAGAGACTCAGAGATAGACTCATAGAGGTAGAGACTCAGAGATAGACTCATAGATTCAGTGATAGATTCATGGATTGACTCAGAGGTAGAGACTCAGAGATGGACTGATAGAGAATGAGACTCAGAGTTACTCATAGAAATAAACTCAGAGATAGAGACTCAGAGATAGACTCATAGACATAGAGACTCAGAGATAGAGTAAGATATAGAGTCATAGAAATATAGTCTCATCGTCAAATATATGCATAGATAAGTGGCAGAAAGAGGTAGAGAGTCATAGAGTCTCATGGATCGAGAAAGAATAAGATAAAGAGAGAGATAGAGATTCAGAGATAGAGTATATACTGTATATGCATAGAAGTATAGAGTCACCGATAGAGATTCAACTAGTCATATATAGTGATAGAGAGTCATAGATGGAGACAGAGTCATATAGACTCATACATAAAGATACACACAAACTGATAGAGACTGATACATGAACTGTTTTCAGGTCTCCCTTCAAAATTTTACCTGTTAAAAACTAGATATAGACACAGATAGTTATACTCATTGAGATAGAGAGTCGTAGAGACAGATATAAAGTCATTGATAGAGACAGAAATAGAGTAATAGATTGAGAAAGAGAGATAGAGAGTCATAGATAATAATCTTAGCCCATCTCCATCTTCTATCCAATGCATAGTAAAGACTATGCTCTGGATTGTCTTTTTATGGTCAACATTTTTTATCTCCCTTTTAATCCACAAATATTTTTAATGTGTCCAGTAAAGAAGCTAGTTATGATAAGTGCTTTGAGTCTATTGGATGATTACTCAGAGATGTCACTGCTACGCTAGCACAATAAATGATTAAATGTCATAAGAGACAAGCAGCCTTTTTGTTTTCTCCCTTCAAATTTTAACATCTTGACCTTCATAAATCACTCAAGTTTAACAAGACCAGTCAGTTTGTATTTACTGAGAATAACAACAGCAATCAATTTTTAAATTAAGTTGATTTTTAACATTTTAAATGGCTAAATAAAAATTGTCTTTAAAGTTTCTTACCTTCCTCATCTGAGAGCCATGACGCACCATGTCAAAAACACTTTCCTGTACCAGCCTGGACAGCTGAGGTGTCCTTGAGTTCTGTAGTACAACAATGACAACAATCAACATGCGTGTACACACTTTTGACTAGTCTTATATAGTTTTATGTCCATGTCAAAGCCCGGTAATAGAGGTCTGTTGAGGGCCAGCTTGTTCCTGTCCCAGAAGACCTGCAGTAGGTGTTGGTGGATTACTTTTCCCTCTAACTTTCCCCGAGGCTGCATGTCCATCTTGTAATTTCTCGGTCACTTTAATACACAAAGCTATTTCTAAAAACCTGTCAAACTAAAACAGCATCTTTTGTGAAGCTTCTCAATAAAGTCTGGAAAATGACTTTGGGCACAGGTTTGGCAGCCAGGAGCATAAAGGAGGACTTGAAAAATGATATATCAGCAAATCTCTACAATACTCAAGAATTACAGAAATTATACCAAAATTTTACATTTAAAAAAACTTTAACCATTACGGCATGTTTGAACGTTTGTAGAGCTACACAAAAATCCAAAACCACAATAGATATTGATACCTTTAATTTACTTAAAATTCCCATGAATTTAGGTTTTTCATATTCATTGTTCATTTCTATATTGTCATAATTTCATTCAGTTAATTTAGGAAAATGCTCCTTTTCTGCCACTACACTCAATTGTGGGATTCCTCAGGGATCCATTCTGGGTCCATGTTCCACTTCGTTACCACCAAGACCTCCATCATTGAATCTTAATCTTTGTAATCTTCTCTTACATTACTTTTCAAATGATATCCAGGTTAATTAAACTAGTATTCAAATTAAAATACCATGTGGGGCGCCGTAAAGGGGAGAAAAGTTAGGATGATTCTAAGGGCCCATGACTGTCAGGGGGCCCAAAAAGTTTATAATCCCTATGGACGAGCTGCCACAGGGTCCAATTTGATATTTTTTCATGGGGCCCAAAATCCCTGGTGGCCCCGTGTTATTAAAGGCTGAATCAAATTAAAGTTTTTCAGCCTTAATAAAAATAAGAAGTAAGCGGGGTGGAGGTGGGGCATTGAGCCGGCAACCTTCTGGTTGGCAGTCTTGTACTTCTGAGTTTAAAGTTTCAGATGGTTTCTTTTAAAGCATCCACCAGTTTTTTCTTACACTAACAGGCCACTTTATTAGGCATGCCCCTTTAATTCCTTGCTAATCAGCCAATCACAGTATGGCAACTCAATACATTTATGCATCTAGATTAGGGTGACTATATTTTGATTTTCCAAAAAAGAGGACACTTGGCTTGTGAAACACCACTGTAAATATAATGTTTAATTAAAGAAGACTTAAACATATTTAAAGTATGCAGTCTCTGTGTGGGTAGCAACCTTCAGATGGGCTTTCACAAGTCAACAAGTACAAAATTTACCAAGTATAACCCACCCCAAGTGGGATTCAAACCTTCAATTATCTGGTTGCGAGATCAATGTCTTAACCACTGAGCTACTATCTCAGGAAAATCTTTTGGAGTAGTGTCTGAAATTATATTGCAAATGAAACACCATGACCCGCTGTTTGTTCTGTCTGTGAGAGAGAGATGAAGTCAAACGCAAGACGGACTGCTTTATTCGCACCAGTTACATGCCTATTTCCAGTGAAAAACAATAAAAGCCTGACTTTTTTAAAAATCTGTGAAACCTCCCTGGACGTCCCAGACAGAACGTGAAAAGATGACGTTTCGTTACCCTAATCTAGATGACGTTAGGATGACGTGATGAAGTTTAAATTGAACCTCAGATTGGAAAATAAAGAGGTTTTACGTGACTTTGATGAATGTGTTTCTTTGTTGAATCGATGACAAAGATTTAAGGCACTTCTGAAGGAAAAAGGGGTCCCGACAAGGTATGAACAAGCTGTACCTAATGAAGTGGCACACTTTGTTCTAACTCAAAAAGAGCATGAGGCCCTCGTTAGCTCACATAATTTTATTATTATTGTTTTTAATATTAATTGTCTTTATTCCTGTATTTAAACTGTAAAAACCTTAGTCGGCTCAGTTGTTTTTATTTTAAATGACAAACTCCAAAATCATGCTAACAGCTGAAATCAAAGAGCAACTAGCTAACAGGCCGGTAATGTGACCATTAAACAAACTTACAGGCAGGTTGTTGTAAGTAGAGCCAGCAAAAAAAAAATGTTTTTAAATCAGTAGATTTCCTGTTAAGATGAAAGAAGTACTTCTGAGAAAATGCTAATTATCAAACAAGTGTAGGGTGGAAGGAGCCCCTCTGTTTAGCAGGGGAGCTAACGAGCTAACGAGGAACAGCTGTGCAGGCAGGTGCCGGTCATGTGACAGGGCAAAGAGTGTAGTGGAGAGAGATGACTGAAACTGAAGACATTTACACCTAAAAACAATATTTATTTTTAAATATATGGCGTTCTGGTCATTTGTGCCTCATACTATGGTAAAGCACTGGTTTTACAGTAGATGTACAATTTTAATCATTTTAACCATCGCACCGTCCTGATTTTGGGGCCTATGGAGTTTTCTAGTCGTTTGGAGTCAATTTGACCCCCGAAGACAGCGTGAGGGTTTAAAAAAAAAAAAGTTTTTTTATTGATAATTTGCAAAACAACATTACTAATCCTGTCAATTCTTACAACCAGAGGTTTAACCACGTTACCATGGCAACTGAGTCTCCCTGAACCTCGTGGCTCCCTCATCACCGTTTCATCAGCACACGTTTCCGATGTCACGTCTCCCTTAAACCAGAGCAGAGGTCTAATTGCTCCGGAACATCTCCGAGCGTCAGTGTGTGTCTTCATTTTATGGTGCGCCGCCACCGTCTGAGAATTATCTCTATGTGACGGCCTCACAACATGTTTGAGAAAAAAAAACAAGACACACATATCACTAAATTCCTAAAACAAAGTACCAATACGCTGGTGAGTCTCCCTCCCAACAGAACGTATCCATTCAAGTTTGCCGTGTCTTGTTTGTTTCTGCATTGTTTTGCCAAGACAACAGAGCAGCGGGGTGTCATGGTGATTAAGGAGCCCGCCCTTCAGCTGGAGGATGCTGTGCTCACGCCCGCGTGCTGGCAAGCATCTGTCCCTTTTGTTGTGTGCGCCTGAACCCCCCGCCCGTTTACGATGCGTCTACTCACTCCTCTCTGCTTGAGGAGAATTCCCATCAGCGTCCCACTAACTTTGGGGAAATGGTTCGGAACGGAAGATGAGGTGCGACTCTTTCTGTACACACACGCTAAAATATATACAGGGAAATGTCAGTAAATACGGCTTGTAGCACATCTAAATGGAGCCATATACCAACTATCCACCAAAGGAAGCTTTCTTTGAATGTCGGAATGGAAAAAACAGAGGGAAAATCTGATTGACCTGGTTGTTAATTCATAATCACCCTGAATTAATGATTGAGAGAGACTGAGAGGCACGGGGCATATGGAAAAGAGAGGGCTGCAGATGCTCCCAAGCGCCCGCGGGGCTTCAACGAATGGGAGCAACTTTCGTGGCACACAAACATGCAACTATGCATGCCTTTAAGCATAAACACACACGCGATTTGAAATAAATGGATGATGACTATTAAAAACACCTCTGACAAGGGTTTTAATCGCCTTTCAGACCCAATCAGGCAAGTTTTCGTCGTTTAAATCGTGGTCGTTTAGATGCCGTCAAGCCTGAGGGGGAAATCTAAATAATGAAAAATACATTTAGTTCTCCCTGGAAAGTAAAAATCGCATGAGTTCCTCTTTCTTTCCTTAATGAAGCAAAACTCATCCCTGAATATTTTACTTCAAGAGCCTCCTCTTGTTTGAACTACAGAGCCATTCATCCCGCATCTCTAAACCGGATCGCCGAATGGTAAACAGTATAAACCCCGGTTGAAATGAGAAACTGCCTCCTTTTCCGGAACCCCGCTTTCCGACACCTGAAGCGGAAAGCAGCAGGTTTCTTTCTCTTTGACCAAAAGGGATTATCTGGACAAGCCACAAAGAAATCTCCGTGGATTCATTTCTTGGTTGGAGAATATTGCACATCCTATCTTCTGACATACAATATAGCCAAGGGATGCTGGAATAAGTGTCTGGGGCCGGCGCACCGTGAGCGGCGCCTGTCTGCTATCAATATGTACAGCTGGCATAAAAAAAGGAGAAGAAACCCCTTCATCCCTTGACAATAAAGCTCGGATGGATGCCTAACTCGTATTTTGTAAAAATGAAAGATTGCAGAGAAACTGCCAACATTCTCCATTTTTTGATTATTATTTAAGCTTGTAAAATCAGGTACGTGTGTGGGAATGATGACTTTTGTTTTCCAACTTCATCAGCATCAAAGATCTCCGGATCATTTCTGGATCACTTCATTTGCCTCCAATATGTCACTACTTGATCCAAACCATGGATGTAATTTGGGGGGGGGGGGCCCTGTAGTTTTTACTGTCTAAAAACAATGTTCCACTATATTAAATGGATACAGGCTGTTGGTTTTAGGTGTAGGGTTGATATTGTGGCACTGTTTAAAGTTATACTCCACCAGAAAGTGATGTTTTGTCTATTGCCATATTCCTCATAGTTACATAAGTAGGCAAAAACAATTTGTAAACAGCCCAGCCATTTTCCTGATCCGACAGTACTCCTTTAGCATTAGCTTAGCGTTAAACACTGTAAGTGAATGGTAACAACTAGCATTGTGAGAAAAAAAAAGTATTTAAAACTCACTCAGTAGTGATACTAATGATACTAATTCTATCTAGTGACCTCGATAAACATATTGACTGTAAGTGAAAATAAAAAGTAACATGAAGGAATTACAGGTACTATTTTAGACTCGGGACTACTTTATGACAAAGAACAGCTGTAAGCCTCCGCTGAACGGCACAAGGACATGACGGAGCGGCCTCAAAAACGCTTATGTCCATAAATACAATAATTGGCTACTAGGCAAAACCTGCTAACATTTTTTGAAGATAATCTCTGTGCAGCTCCTGACTTTGTTATTTTTCATCACCTGTGAGGTTTGAAAACAACATTCGGATACGTGTTTACGGAAGTAGGTCTCTATGTTGTTTAGGCAACAAAATACATACTTATACATCACTCAGGTTCTGATTATCCTTTTTTCTGCTTTAAATACAGAATACAGAATGTTCATTTGTTGCCTAATATACATCACTCTATGAGTTATGCTAACTACCCAAACAATGTTATTTCACCCTGCCTGGTCATAATGTTATGACTGGTTCTGTTAGAAATTTCCAGTATTTCCAAAAAAAACATTTTGTTCTACTTTCTTCCTCATGTTAGTGGGCAAAGAGCTAATGAAAACAAACTTAATGACCCCAAACGTGTTGCTATGCCAACTTTGAGATCCCTCATTTGAAATAACTTGGACTTTTTTTCTAGGAGAGTTCATTCTGAACAAAAATAAGGTTTAAAATGTGAGCTGGTCAGGATTCCTCTAACCTTTCTGTTAGAAGATTATTCTGTACTGCCGAGTTACTTTTACCACAACTTTAAACTTTCATCAGTTAATCTTCAACACCACGGCTGTGCCTAGAAATTCTAGGTTCTAAACAGATCCAGTGATAAAGGGCAGCCCTGGTAGAGTCCAACCCTCACCGGGAACAGGTCTGACTCTGGTACAGGGACTGAATGGCCCTCAACAATAGGCCATCCACTCCATACTCCTGGAGCGCCCCCTATGGTCCCCCTGAGAACATAAGCCTTCTCCACATCCACCAAACACGTAGACTGGTTAGGCAATATGTCCGTCCTTTGAATAAATTTTAAAATGTTAAGTGAAATGAAAACAAATCCTCATAAACCTAGTGTGAACAATAGTTTGTATTTTTCTTTATTTTCTTATTTGAGCTCATCTTACATAGAGGCAACCACACATCAGGTATAATGGTGAGATAGTAAAAGCTGCAAGAACTCAGAAAATTGCTTTAATAGCGTAGAGCAGTTTAGACCCATTCAGACCTTTTTTTAAATTCACATCTTGTTACCAAACTGCACCACCATGTGATGACAGTTAAAAACAGCGGTTTAGATTTTTTTGCAAAAATGTAAGTTGCTTTTCTGAGTCCAGGGAAACTCCAGGTGGGCGTTGAAGTTAGGACACCCTGGACATTTAAAGTCCAGAATGGGGCAGCAGTGTTCAATGTCCTTCTGTTTGTTTCTCCTCTTACCACCAAAACCAATCCCAGTTGCCCCAAACATCTTCACATTCAGTGTCTTCTCTAATGAATAGAGCAATCATTTGCAGACCTCTCCACAAATATATGTTTTCTCGTGAACAGAACCGCTGCTGTATTAATCCTATTCTATGGATTCAGACCTCTAAATCTCCTTGTTTAAGATGTGTTTCAGATTGTGAATAATTGATAGCAATGCCTTTCCTTCAGACGTTCTAGAGTCGATTAAAATATAAATCTAAGTGGGACTATTACTCTCTACAATCCTAAGTTATAAAGACATTAGGAAGTGATAGAAAAAGAATACATTTCCTATGGATACATACTTTTTGGTCAAATTATGCCCCTAAATATGAGAAAACAAAGGTTACCAGACCTAAAATTGAGGAAAAAACCCAAAAACAAACTAGAGTTCTATCCGTCAGACTCTGGTTTACAGACCTAGAGATCCTTTTTCCAAGTAGACGTCCATTCCAGGTACAAAAGTGCATTTTTCGTCTCGACCAAACAAAATCACGTTCTGCAAAATCTAGGTGAGCACACTGGGTATATTTGCTAATTAGGTTTGCTCTAAGGTTAATGAACATATCATGTAACAGATCACTGGCCTAATTTAGTCACTCAGACGTTTTTCTCCGTTACATAATATAGTTTCATTCACTTAAAGTCAACCGTTGCCTTTTTTTTTTATTGCTGAAATGAACGCTTGGCTGTTTTTAGAGCTGCAGCTGTTGGGCTGATTGATGCCACTCATCCCAGCTCATTACTACAGGAAGACAGGCTGCTCCCTCCTAAACATCAAAATGCACTTAAGGGTTCCTTCACAGAGGTAAACCCTCAAGAGGTACGAGACCTGAGCTGCACCTCGGTGGTCGTTTGGCTTGTTTTCTTCCTGCCGTCCCTGTTCGCCTCTGAACACAGATGGAGATTCATCTGTTGCCCGCTCCCTCTTGACTCGTTTTCCTTTTCTATTCCCATCTTCTTATCCCCCCCACCAAATCCCCCCGCCACCTCTCTCAAGAGCCTGTCTGCCAGCAGAAGCCCTGTACCTCACTGCACGCTTATCAGACAGTTTATCCTTTTCCTGTGGGCGCCGTCCTCCATCTGCAGACGTGACAGCCAATCGCCACGCCGAGGGTCTATTCCAAACTGTGATTTAGACACCTAGCCCTGCCAGCGACGCTCTATCAATCCCCTTTTTCCCCCAAATTTCTTGAGTGTTTTTCTCGTGTTACCATTGCCTAACCCACACAAAGACGTCCTTTACCTTCCAAACACGTCTCCATGGTTTCACATTCCCACGTTGCTTAGGGTTTCTAGCTCACGTGGGCCACAGTCGTGTCACTTGAAAACATCCTCAAGAGGTATCTTTGTTAATATTTCAGAAGCAAATAACAAGCAAAGAAGCGGGAGCGAGCGTGAGATGGGGAGAGAGATGAGAAACTGGCACAGAGAGACGGAGAGGATGGCTGTCTCCAGGGCGTCAGACACAATTGCTTTCTCATTTATAACTTGTCAAGAAGGCTTTATCTGTTTTATCACCAATGGACCTCCACATGCACCATAAGGCTAAGGCAGCTTGACAGAGCAAAAATGGCTATTACAAATTTCAAGGGGGCAACAAAAGATTAAAAAATGTCTTGGCTCTTGGCTTCAGTCCCTTAGGGGAAAGAATCTAAAAGCACAAAACAGGCAACAAAGACGAGTTTAAATATTTTGTGTTCAGAGGAGTTTGAAAAGGGAAAAACAAGGACGGCTTTAGACTTCAAATCCAGCGTGCTGCATTCAGAGTGTGTTCCCTGTGACAAACAAGAAGAATCAAATGAAAAAAGTAAAAATCGAGGCCAGCACAGCAGGAGAGTGAGAGATAAACATTTGTGCAAAGTCGGCCGGGTCTAGTCAAGCGGCTGCTGTTCCTGGTTCATTTGCAGTTGCCAGCGATGTGTTAAATGACCATATGTGATGGGGTGAGAGCCCCTGTAATGACTTCCTGTCTGGGAAGGAAGACTGGTACGTAGGGAGGGGCTGAAACACACCATCCTTTGGAAATTATTTTAAAAAGTGCAGCTGAAAGTGAAAAACAGATTCACACAAGTGTAACAATTATATTCCCAAAGGACACTGAAAGTATG
This sequence comes from Callopanchax toddi, assembly GCA_006937965.1. NCBI lineage: Eukaryota > Metazoa > Chordata > Actinopteri > Cyprinodontiformes > Nothobranchiidae > Callopanchax > Callopanchax toddi. The sequence goes on along the minus strand of SSNR01000057.1, from coordinate 1,470,865 downwards.
AAATATCCTATTTTCAAGAATTACGACTATTAAAATCTCTTTTTGTGACACTTGCACTTGAATCCTTTGATGCTTTAACAACCAGTCTGGTGTCCATCTGTGACTAATGGAAAGTATTGGACACGATCAAGAAGGTGCACAATCCGTCTACTGTATATGTGAGGGCTTGCAAGTTTTATAATAGCAGAAACCAAGCAGTGGGAGTTACAAAGATTGTCCACACAAGGTTGTGTTCATGCACAAATCTGTGGATGGATACAGGAAGGTTTCTACAAAATTAAGAGCGCTTCGGAAATGGAAGAGATTTGAATTCATAAACAGACTTTGCAGATCTGGTTGCACATTTAAACTGAATAATTAGAGACAAAGAGCTTTGGCCAACAAGTTACCAAGACGCCAAAAGTCACTATAGATGCTATCCAAAAGAACCTTCAAAGCACGGGTGCCCACGCTTTTTCACTTCGCTACTTTTGGAATGAGCGGTTCAAGGGGATCTACTGTCTCTGTGGTACATTGACCACGTCCCTCCCACTGGAACAAGAACCAGCACCCCTGATGGAGCCCTCGCGTGGCACCCCAACCACACCCCCTCCCCTGGAATTATTCTGTGCCAACGCGAGTCTGAATCTCTTACTGTCCAGACAGGGCTCTTGGCCGCTCCTTCGTTTAGAGTCTAGCAGAGCATTCGTGGCACGACTGCGGTCTCTATGTCTTATTACTCTAGGATTAGGATTGTCACGCAATCTACAAGCATTGCCTTCGATCGCGATCGACAAATTGGACACCCTGCTTTAAAGGAAAGGGAAATTGTAGCATTGGTCCAACAATCACGCTTTCCTGAATGGGCAGCCAAACAAAGGTCAGTTGTTCGATAAATAATCCACAACTACCTGCTGAGAATTAGTCAAAAGGAACAATTCAGAGACATCCTATACATCTGATAATACAAACTCTTTGACCTTTGGCTGACATTATGGGTCTGTGTACGCTTCTGTGTGTACTTAGCTATAAATACGTTTAATCATCTCCAACACTGTTAAGGTACAACAGATTACTGCGAGCTTTCTACACTTTTGCAATCACTCACAATATTGACTGTGCAAACTTTTATTCAAAGTCCAAAGAAGACCACAAGTCAAACCTTGAGTGCATCCTTAGCGGTTGGTTAGTTTATCCAACTTTTGAGCTGCAGAATTCAAAACATGGTAAATGGTAAATGGCTTGTATTTATAGAGCGCTTTCTACAGTGCAGAACACCCCAAAGCGCTGTACAACACGAACAGTCACTCACCCATTCACACTGACACTCACACACTGGTGGTGATAAACTACGTTGTAGTCTCAGCTGCCCTTGGACACTCTGACAGAGGCGGGGGCTGCCATGCACCGGCGCCCTCCAAGACCCTCTGACCACCACCAGTAGGCAAGGTGGGTGAAGTGTCTTGCCCAAGGACACAACGACAATCTAACCCAGCCGGAGCTGGGGATCGAACCGGCGACCCTCCGGTTGCCAGACCGGCCACTCTACCAACTGAGCTAATGCCGCCCCACAACACATCACTCGCCATCATGCATGAGTGTTGCTGTCTGACGATGTCGGGGTCACGTCAGTTCTGTTGTCACTCTTGTTATTAACAGGTAAAAGTCTAGACCCTGAATATAAAATGAATCGGGTTTTTTGGATGAGTTTAGAGGAAAAAAATACCGATCTCGTATCGCTTCATACCTGACGCCGCTCACTAAGACGCAAAAAAAGACATGTTTTTACTAAGGAAAACGACAAAACAGTAACCTGGAAAAGTAATCTGATTACTGGTTTGGAAATTTTACGTGTTAGGTTACTAAAAAAACGATGTCATAATAAAGTACCGGCATCAATGTCTCTTAAGTGCTTTTTGTCCTCTCTCACAGACTTCATGGTCAACCGTTCAACAGATGTGGTTTTCACCTGGTTTGTCACCTGTAGCTCATGACCCTCCCTTCAACATGTCTTCAGGAAACAGCTTGAACAGCTGAAGCAGGGTAAAGCAGCTGGCGCATGGCATCGGCCCTGGGGTGTTAAGGACCTGCTCCAGGCAGCTGTGTGAGATCCTCACATATCTGTTCAACCTGAGCTTCAGAAGGTACACATGTTGTAGGAAACATCCTGTCTGGTTCCTGAAACCCCCCATCCAACAATTATAGGCCTGTTGCCCTCACCTCATAAATCACAAGCTCTGGGAGCTTTACAGAGGAGCACCTTCAGATAGAGGCTGGTCTCCCTCAGGTGCAGGACAGATCCCTACAGGTACAAATCCTTCAAAAAATCATCTGTTTTTGTCTTAACTTTGTTGAAATCTGCTGTTTTATGTAACAAATTTTAGGTCTATCATATATTTATATACAAGGAAACCATGTATTAAGCCACATTTCCTTAGTGTGAATGTCCATTCCTTGGTTTTACCAATTCTCTAGTCAAATATGAGGCTGAGTGAATCATTCTAGGGGTTCTTTTATCCTATGACAGGTACTACGAGAATTTTTATGAGGATTCTGGATTAAAATAGTAAAAGTTTGCCAAGAAAAACAAAGAAATTACTTCTGGTCAATCCAAAATCTAGAATGACCCAATCAGAGTTTGAAACCAAAGCCAGTAGAGCATTGGTGTCCAATCCAGGTCCTCAAGAGTAACCTGCATGTTTTAGATGCGGGCGTACATTTGGCATGGACAGAGGTGACGTTTACCCACCAATGTTCAGCAATCACTGAATTGTCCCCACCAATAACTCGATCCAAGGGTGCAGAAATGGTGCTGCATCCCCACTAATAATACGTGCAGCCCAGGGGACTGCGATGCTGCGCATGAACCTGTGTCCAGGGGAAGGAGGCGTACGTGTCTGGATCAACCGGCGCGAGCACCCCCTCGCACCAAGCCACTTACGTCAACGGCACCTGCTCTGGGTCTGGACGGACTGGGCTGGACTGGACATCTGGCATTTTACTGGTGATGGTAACTTTGGGCCAGTCTGGACCACGACCAGCGTCACAGGACGGATCGCTATAATCTGCACATCCTATGTTGGTGCCTGCTCTTCGTCCCACCGGTCCCCACCAATGTCAATAGCAAATCTTCGCCATTGCTTTACGCATCTGATTCCCTTGTTACCTGTTCCAGATGTCCTTAAGTTCTGGAGAAACCTAGTAAGCTGCCATCAAGTTAAATTAGCTGTGCTGTAGAGGAGAAACATCTAAAACATGCAGGATAGTGGTCCTAGAAAACCACCTTGAACATTTCCTTTTGCAAAAAGAAAGGGATCAGTTTCAGGATTAATATAAAGAAAATCTGAGTCTGCATCATTAAAAAAGGTCTTTTACAAAACAATCGGGACATTTGTCTAAATTTCATGTTTTTGCCATTTCAATTTACAACCCCCTTTGCTTCCCTTTGTGTTTACAGATACAATTAGTTTAATCCATTTTGATGCGAGCCTGACAAAACAAACTGAAACATTAAAAACCCTCTCATCAGCCCTGTGTCTACCATCACATTAAAATAAAGGGAAACCACGGCACTGGAACACATCATAATTACACAACATTTTAATTAACATGGAGACCAGGCTGTGTTCTGGCAGGTACATCCAGATCAGACTGTCACCCACACGTTTCTCATCCGAGTCAGCAACGCTGGCGAGAATCCGTAAATCACCTACAAACAAATAAAAGCAACATCCCTCAACATCCCGCTTTGAAATATTAACAAAAGCAACAAAAACTGGTGTTTGAGGTCATTATGTCATTTAAATAAAGTGTAGTTTAGACTGGGAACGTCTCTTATTGCTTTCGAGTGTTTTATCCACTTTGTATCATCTATGGCTGTTAAGCTTGGTTAAGGCCTTCAGTCCTGGAAATTACTACTAAATTGCATTGGAGTAGTTCTGCAAGTGCACGGAAAATTACCTAAAAGAAAATTGAGCCTCGTAATAATCTCCTTGCTGGTTATAATAGTCCAAACCTCATAATAAAACACACAGGGATTCTGCTGCCACTCAGAGGAAAATTACCCTGTCGCCCTGGACTGAATTAGCTCTTAATGCTACATAATGTATAGTTTTCATTATGTACAACAACTGACATCATCGGCATTGTTATGAAAAACTCAGCAGATGCTCAGACGGATCGCTATTTGTATGTCCGATGCTGCTAACCTCTGAAATGTGGAAGGTCTCCCCTCAGAGGGCATTTGCGGATGCATAATTGCCCGTAATCATCTTTTCAGCCAGCTCGCTGTGTAATTTTACAGCTTGACAGCTCTCTACTTTCTGTGTTCTACAGTACTTCCAGCACCATCAGCACTTCTGTGTTCAGGTTCTGTGGCAGTAATTTAGCTTTCACTCCAGATCTTTCATGCCTATCAGTGTGACTCATGCTCTAAATTTAAATGGGATTTTGTGGCTATGAGGGAGAATGGACGGACAGTGCACGTAGACTGCATTTGAGTTTATCATCTTCAGATGTACTAATAGGTGGGCCGTGCAATTATTCAAATTCCGAGTTTGGCTCCTAATGGACACAAAAATAATGATTAATATTTTTTCACATGCTGCTTTATAGGCATGCTCTTTTTTGTAATGTGCACCAATTCTATATACTGGTATGTGGATATATATATATATAGTCTGGCCACGATCCATTGAAACGACTCATTCATAGGGGCGGGATTAGTGGTTGTCAATCAAACTGTCCTCACATGCTATTGGATAGCGCTAGGACCAATCAGAGCTGTTTAGCAACAACCAAAACCAGCTGGTAAATTAAATTTTTACTGTATTCCATTGGTAAACCAGCTGTTTTCAAAATAAAAGACTTGAGTTTCTCTCTCTGTTCGCGTCTTAAAGAAAAGCCCAAATCTAAATCTAAGTTGATGACAAAGCCATTTCAAACAAACGTAATTCCTGAGCTGCCGCCATGTTGTTTAATTTTAAAGTCAAAGCGCTGACGTCATCAGCTAATCCCACCCACCAAACTGTTTGAGCGTTGTGATTGGCCCGATACGAGACTGACCGGACCAATCAGTGGGCTGCAGAGGTTCCAATGGAGCGTGGCTAGACCAAAGTCTGCAGAGCAGAACTGATGGTCTAGTTTACTAAGCTACCAATTCTCTGCTTGAACACACAGGCTTTCGTAGCAGCTCTTTTCTGCTTTTATGGCAGCACTGTCCATTCTTTATTTGCATGTAATAAATCAATCAAGTAGAAAACTGAGTTTTACTAATTGGTGAATACAAGTAATTGAAATAGATGTCTGGATAATATAACATGTTTGTTCATACATTTCTTATGCTAAAGTAAAGAGGTCGTAAAAAGTGCTTCAAGTAGGTTGGTACAAACAGGTATGCAGTACTGGCATGCGCTTTCAAATTCTAAATACTAAAACCAAATGTAACATTTATAGGCACAAATCCATCCACAAATTACACATTAACTTATCAATATTTCACATAAATTTAATTATATCCTACAAACACTTTGTGCAGAAACATATTTTCAAATATTCTTTTAAAAACAGCAAAACTAGAAGCTTATTTGATAGAATGGTAGTTGTACAGTGGGGTAGCCTTAAATGTGTAAACTGTGATTTTGATAATGATCAAAATTAGTGTGATTAGGATTATTTTCCATAATCAAGCAGTCCTAGCTAATGTCAGACCAGCAATAGCTGAGTTTTTCTGACAAATACATAGTCAGCACTATCAACTAAACATTTTTTTACTTGCAAATAACAAAACGTGCAAGTGGAAATAAGGTTTATGTAATTTCAATATGCATCTGGCCAAGCAGCTGAAGGAGTGGGAGGAATCTCCTGCTTGCCAAAAAGTGCTTGGACGGAGATTATTCCCTTGGAAAGCAGCTAAGAGGACAAGCAATGGCCGCCAGCGCTTTCCAATCAGCCATGAAAACAGCATCACTGTCCTCACTGCTTGGCTTTCCCTGCAGCCTGCCACAGGTTCAGGCCGAGCTAATGACACATGACCCCGGGACGGGGCCCCTCGGGGCTGGTCTGTGGCTCATTTCAAGACCTCACTACCTACAATTATTGTGTCCATTGCTGCTGCCTTCCCTTCACATTCACACACCGTTTTTAGAAGTCTGAGGACACACATCCTCACCTGTCCAGCCAGTGCTATTAGAGCAATGCCACTGCATGTTTAGAAGGAAAAAAAAAACAGTTAGGCAAAAACGCCTGTCTAAATTTTTAAAAAGAAAGTCGATGATGCATTGAAATTAGTGAGGAAAAATGGTTTTCAGAAAACCAACATTGGTCTAAGATTAGATTTTTTTTAAAAAGGTATTTTTTGCACATTTTACCAAACAGAGAGCAAAAAGCCTTCAGCAGGCTACAATTCAAATTGCTCTGCTGTATTGCTGTATTGTGATGTGTCAGAGCAATAAGGCAGGCTTTGTTGTTAAGTACTCTGACCATCGTGTATCCTTACATGACCCCCCCAAATTCAAAAGGGAGAAAAGAGCCCAGATGGAGTTTAAACGTGAGGGTAATGGTCCAACTACAGCAGTGGTTTCTAAAGCTTTTACATTCTGACCTACAGAATCAAAACAACGAAGACTTGCAGCGCCAACTATTTCTGCTTGAACTATTTAAACATTGCTAAAAAGTTTTTTTTTTAAACCAAAGGAAGGCATATAAACTGTTCTGCATGGATTATACTCTTAGTTTACTGACATAAGTTCCACAGTCCTTGCATTAAAAAACTTTTCAGTTGCAGCATAAGTTACCTGTGGAGTACCTCAAGGCTCCGTTCTCAGTCCTGACTTGTTTTCATTAGAAGTGTTGCCTTTGGGGTCTTGTTTTAGAAGATATATGGTAACATTCCTTCTTTGTTGATCATTTTGAGACTTATCTGCCAAAAAAAAAAAAAAACAATAATCCATTAAAGCATTGATTGGCCTGTCTAAATCTGTGGTACCCAACCTTAATTGAATTATAGACTGTTATGCAAGACATTTCCACGAACCAGAAGTTGTAATCACACACATTCAAAAGGCAATAAAGTGCAAAACAAAAGTTTTTTTGTATAAATTTAATTATCATACACTTTATTTTTTTATTATTGTAACACTGTAATAAATAGTAGTTTTTCTAAATAAAAACACCCTGTAGACAAAGGGTGCCCAACCCATTGATCGCAGGCAATAGGGGATAGTGGGATAGTTCCCCCTCCCAGAATGAATTACAATGATAGCAGTTGTGTGACAAAAGCTCCATTGAATGCAGCTTGTACACCTGCATCCACTCCCCTTGAGACAAACTCACAAAGTGGGTAGATCGCGTTGACCTGCTCAATATAAAAGTAGTTCACGAGGTGAAATAGGATGGCTGATGTAGACCAATGTCTATAAAAATAATTCAATTTTAACACTCAACAGAAAGACAATACAACCCTATTACTACGTATATATCATAGTAAACCAGTCATACATATTAATTATGTACATATTAAATAAAAAATTTTTGTTGTTCCCAGAATTAAAAGAGAGGTTGGGAAAGTTGCTTTTTGTTTTAAAGCTCCGTATGACTGGAGCAATCTTCCCTTATCCATCCGTTCTATATCTTCATTTACAATGTTTCAAAGAGCCCTGACTGAACATCTTCAGAACACTTGTCTATGTTACTAATTGTGTTTATTTTTGTTCTGATTTTATTGGTCATGTATATACTTTGTTTATTTTATTTTTTTATTAATTATTATTATTTATCATATTTGTTGTGGGGTTAGTGTTGGGGTGGGTTGGAGCATAGTGAGCCGTTGTGTGTGTGTTTGGATGTTTGAATGTGTTGGTAGTTCTCTGTTGTAATGCTGTCATTGACTGTTATCTTTGATCTGCTGTCTTGTTTACTTGTTCTTTGTTTTTGTTGCAATGGAGGACCCCCTCGAAAACGAGATGTCTCATCTCAAGGGGTTAGTCCTCCATATAAACATATGTTAATACAATAAATTATCTGCCAAATTCTTATTCAAGAAAGAAAAGCACTGTTTGAATACCTTGAAACATAAATCTGCAGATATCATACACAACTGTATGAATCTTTTCTAAGATTCGTTAGCTTAAGTACTAATCCAAATACATTAACTGAATACGCACATTAATTCACTGACTACAGAATGAGCTGAGCTCATCCCTAGTTGGTCTGTCACATGACAACACCTATTTTGTTGACTCGACAACAAAGTTTAAATGTGAAGCAGCTTTAAAATGCAACAACAGCATGACACATTAATTATACAGGAGAAAAGGCAGTGACAGAACTGAGGCGCATCTGCTCGCAGCAGTTCTGCACAGAATCGTACTCACACAGATAAACGTCACAGAACAACAACACAACCAACTGCTGAATGAAAATAGATCAGTCAATTAATTAATGGGTCACATTCAATGCTAATTGTTCATCCAACATTTACAAACGAGGATCAAACTGTTGGTAACCTTCTGTTCTGAAAAATCTAATATTAAAACAAGGAAAACGAGTCAGGCTAGAAGACCATCTCCAGTCAGCTAAAGGCTAGAAGACCATCTCCAGACAGTTAAGGACTAGAAGACCATCTCCAGTCAGCTAAAGGCTAGAAGACCATCTCCAGTCAGTTAAGGACTAGAAGACCATCTCCAGTCAGCTAAAGACTAGAAGACCATCTCCATCAGCTAAAGGCTAGAAGACCATCTCCATCAGCTAAAGGCTAGAAGACCATCACCAGTCAGCTAAAGGCTAGAAGACCATCTCCAGTCAGTTAAGGACTAGAAGACCATCTCCAGTCAGCTAAAGACTAGAAGACCATCTCCAGTCAGCTAAAGACTAGAAGACCATCTCCAGTCAGCTAAAGACTAGAAGACCATCTCCAGTCAGCTAAAGACTAGAAGACCATCTCCAGTCAGCTAAAGACTAGAAGACCATCACCAGTCAGCTAAAGACTAGAAGACCATCTCCAGTCAGCTAAAGGCTAGAAGACCATCTCCAGTCAGCTAAAGGCTAGAAGACCATCTCCAGTCAGCTAAAGACTAGAAGACCATCTCCAGTCAGCTAAAGGCTAGAAGACCATCTCCAGTCAGCTAAGGACTAGAAGACCATCTCCAGTCAGCTAAAGACTAGAAGACCATCTCCAGTCAGCTAAAGACTAGAAGACCATCTCCATCAGCTAAAGACTAGAAGACCATCTCCATCAGCTAAAGGCTAGAAGACCATCTCCAGTCAGCTAAACACTAGAAGACCATCTCCATCAGCTAAAGGCTAGAAGACCATCTCCAGTCAGTTAAGGACTAGAAGACCATCTCCATCAGCTAAAGGCTAGAAGATCATCTCCAGTCAGCTAAAGGCTAGAAGACCATCTCCAGTCAGCTAAAGGCTAGAAGACCATCTCCAGTCAGCTAAAGGCTAGAAGACCATCTCCAGTCAGCTAAAGGCTAGAAGACCATCTCCAGTCAGCTAAAGGCTAGAAGACCATCTCCAGTCAGCTAAAGGCTAGAAGACCATCTCCAGACAGTTAAGGACTAGAAGACCATCTCCAGTCAGCTAAAGGCTAGAAGACCATCTCCAGACAGTTAAGGACTAGAAGACCATCTCCAGTCAGCTAAAGGCTAGAAGACCATCTCCAGTCAGTTAAGGACTAGAAGACCATCTCCAGTCAGCTAAAGACTAGAAGACCATCTCCAGTCAGCTAAAGGCTAGAAGACCATCTCCAGTCAGTTAAGGACTAGAAGACCATCTCCAGTCAGCTAAAGACTAGAAGACCATCTCCCTCAGCTAAAGGCTAGAAGACCATCACCAGTCAGCTAAAGGCTAGAAGACCATTTCCAGTCAGTTAAGGACTAGAAGACCATCTCCAGTCAGTTAAGGACTAGAAGACCATCTCCAGTCAGCTCAAGACTAGAAGACCATCTCCAGTCAGCTAAAGGCTAGAAGACCATCTCCATCAGCTAAAGGCTAGAAGACCATCTCCATCAGCTAAAGACTAGAAGACCATCTCCATCAGCTAAAGGCTAGAAGACCATCTCCAGTCAGTTAAGGACTAGGAGACCATCTCCAGTCAGCTAAAGGCTCGAAGACCATCTCCATCAGCTAAAGACTAGAAGACCATCTCCATCAGCTAAAGACTAGAAGACCATCTCCATCAGCTAAAGACTAGAAGACCATCTCCATCAACTAAAGACTAGAAGACCATCTCCATCATCTGAAAATCCTCAAGCATTTTTTTTTTTACATATGTGATAGACCGAGGTCTAAAACCAGGAGGAGTCACAGGAGTTTTCAGAGAAATGGACTTTAATTTTATCCCTTCAAAATATATTTACAAACTAAATCAATTGGAGCTCATAAAAGAGGTCAAAACAACAAAATTTAACTAAGGTCAAAATGTGATAAATTTGCACTAACAGAACCAAACTAACCTGACCTAACAAACAAAGAACACACCTGGGTTTTATCATGGCTGATCAGACCATTTTGACACCAATAGGGGAACAAACAAAACAAAGACTGACTACAAACACAGGTAAGTTAATTTGTTAGAAAATACAAATGTGAATAAAAATCAAATGTTAAATTTAAACAAACTTATAACACACAAAAATAGTAACTAAGCAAAAATAAATCATTCTCCCCTCCTTAGCAGCAGCTCTTGGTGTGACCCAATTCATACCTCTGGTAGTTGGCTGCTTTCAGTCCTCAGTCCAATCTTTAGTCTGACCCACCTCCCAGGCAGCATAAGAAGCATATGATCCCCAGCACCAGTAAAAGAAGAATGAGTTAGTCACTCCAAAACACAACAAACCAAATAATATCAGTATGCAAAATGCAAAAGTTAACTGCGTGCTTACAGTTAAAACTTATGCACTTTAAAGTGATAATATGCAGTTTTGCTTGTTTTGGGCTCCCTCTGGTGTCCATTTTAAATCACTGCATTAAAAAGTTACCAGATCGTTTCAGCTTATAAACGCCAATATCTACCTGTTGAAATGTCTCCTCAGCCTTCATAGCTTTCTACAGGAGTGGTTATTTACTCCTTCAAAGAAATCAGCTGTGTTCAAGCAGGGAGAGATTGAAAAAAATCAGGAATCATGAGCTAAAAACACTCCAGCGCTAGCATAACAGCTAGCCACTTTGGGTTAGCCTAACCCTCGTGAGACACGTGACTTCCTGGGTACCGTGACGGCGACGGAGATCTTGTAATCACCAGATGGGGCTAAGTGACTTTTCATTAACCCTGTAAAGGGTCATATTAGCACATACTGGCTCAAGGAAAAGATTTAAAAATATGAAAAAGTTGCATATTATCACTTTAAACTACAAATCATTATTTCCTAAATAATCCATATATATTAACATAATTGTGCTACATAATATGAAGAAAAGAAAAAAGGTAAGGTGCATGAGTGTTACATGCATTCTTACATACATGCATTCAGTGCTGTGTGGCCATGGATGTGGCCATCACAAATTACAAAAACAAAAATTTGATTTATTTACTGACGGGCTGAGGATGATGCTGAGAATGCCGAGATGGTGCAGTGTGAGCAAAATGTGTGTTGATGTGAGTGTGCCTACCAGTCAGGCAGTACGACGAAACCTCATGTACTCTGGACTCCAAGAACAGCATTGTCCTGTCACTGACAAACCTCGCACAGAGTTCTATGATATTTTATTCCAGTTTGTGGAATTATTGGCGTTTTAACCTTTATGTGAGTTTGTAATAGTTTTTTATTCATTTTATGTATTTTACCTGTTCTACTTTTTTATGTTTTTAGTATCAACCCTTTTTTTTTTTACTATGGACCTCTTTGTGTCTTTAATAAAGTTATTGATTGATTGATATTTTTTAAATCACAAGTAAAATGTAACCTGAACAAAAACCCAACATGCAGCTGATCATTATTTACTCAGTGTCTTCAATAAAACGCCAGAGTAAAAAAAACAAAACCTTTAATTTATTTGTGTGGCTGCTTTGAATAAGTCAGTGTATTTGCATTTTAATATTCAGACTCGGGGCACGAAACAAAACCTTCTTGCCGACCGTGACATATAAGTAAACAAATATGAATAATAATTGTAAGTGACAAGCAAAAAGAAACTTCCTCTGAAGGGGCCGTCATCGGGACCCTCTTCAGGAAACAAAGAAGAAATGTATCGATGGCCGTGTCCAACTGGCAAAAGCAAGAAACGCAGAGGCACCTTGTAAAAATATCAGGCTTGTAATTATTAACCTCACGCATATTTAGCATCCTCTTTATTCATGAGCACCTGCTCCTGCTGACCTAAGGGGCAGCGCAGAATCCACATGCATTTTAAACATCCGAGAGTCTAAATTTGGGGGCCAATCCTCGGTTTTTCGAGTAAACTAAAACAGCTTGATGTGATTACTGTGGACAGTGCCATTACTTGGTCATTTATTTTGGAGGAACACATGCTGTCAAGTGACGCTGACTGTTTGTCAGCAGTCAAAGATGTTTCCTTCTGCTTGGCCTTCGAGTCACGTGAATGTCGGAGACCAAAAAAAAACCGTGAAATCGTCGCTTTGTGTCGTTTATTTCCACCTCTACGTCGCCTTCTCCTCTATGCAAGAATTATCCCGTATATCTTCCAAACTAGTTTGCAGGATTTGATAGAGCTCACTTATTTCTCCTCGACCTCTCGCCACCAAACAAATTGCTTCGCTCTTCTGCAAAAGAGTGGAGGGAAAAAAGGAGGAAAACGCACGTTTCGGATGGAAAAGAATAAAAACACCTGACTCCAAAGACCTTATAACAGTGATGGAATAAAAATCGATATTAGATTCAAAAGAAGGTAATCTAAGTTTCATTGTGCCGCTTTGAAGTACGGTTGATTGAGAGGCCACTGATTACATTTGTATGTTAATGTTGAAATTTTCGGACAAACTATCCAGTTAATTTTAAAATGATCTTTTTTATATCAAGTCAAGATATTGGGTTTGTTCACCTTTTTGGTCATGAATTAAATGAGAAGATGTATCCAACATTTTAAAAAACAACCAGCCATGATTAGATTACAACACGAAACCAAGAAAATGTAAACGAGGTGTATATAAGCAACGAAAACTAAACATTGATCTGGCTGTACATAAAGTTTAGTCATTTCTCAATGTGCCAATGTTGATATTTTATAGCACAAATATGTTCATTCTTTAAATTTTTTTCAAGAAGGAAGAAGGGAATGGTTGGAGGGCTTCGTTTTTCACAGTCCTTTCACTTCCTTACTTTCAATTTCTCACTTTTCTGCTCTATTCTCACTCACAAATGATCCGAGTTAGGAGTTCACAATACATTTTAAGGGGTTCAACATTTCACCATTCAGGGGTTACCATATATATTTTCAGCTTTACAGTTAACAGTACAGCTGTAGTAGAGTTTCGTCTCAGAATTTCAAACCGTGGATGTCCTCCAGTTGGAGGATCTAAACTATACGCATGTATTCTGGTAAGGCTGGGAGCCTGGGGCTCTTAAGTAGTGCTGGATAATAAAACTTTTCATTTGAACCACTTGAAACAAGAACAGTGAGCAAAAACTAAATAAAAACATGAGTAAACCTATAAAAATACAAAATCTACAAAGTATAAACCATAAACCTCCTGATATATGAGGACAATGGGTTCTTGTGCTAGAGCAAAAACTTGGTTTTATTTAAGTTTTCATCCTTAATGAACTAATTTAAGGAAATAGCACCAGGTGTCAGCATGCCAAGGCCCCCGCCTTTGCCTGCCACCCATCCTGCACAGCACCCGAACTTGACTCTTCTCCCCGCAGGTGGTGGAGGTGGCTTCCTGCATCTTATTCGAGCTGAGCCCGGGTAAACCCCAGGAGCCAAGGAACCAGATGCTCGCCAATGAGCTCCCCTCCAAGGCCTGGCTCCAAGAGGGTGACCCGGTCTCCCACTTCCGGGCAAGGTCCACTGCATATTTTGGTCGTTCAACAAGGTCTTTGAACCGCTCTTTGTCTGACCCCTCACCTGAGGCCACTTTGCCATGGGAGACCTTACCAGGGGCAACGTCCTAGATAACACAGCCCCAAGGATCTCAAACTTCTTCACCAGGATAAGGTCAACTGAGAGTCTGTCATAGTGAACTGGGAACTGAGTCGAAAGGCAAAGCTCTAAATTTACTGCTTTTACTACATTCCTACCCACACCTGGTCATGAGATGTGGATCATGACCGAAAGAACGGGATCCCGGATAAAAGTAGCCAAAATTAGTTTTATATATAAATATACATTTCTATTTATGTATTTATTTTTATTAATTTGCAGCCACACAGTAATAAATAGTTTAATCAACAGAAGTCAACATCTGAAAAAAAAAAAAAAAAAGTTATTTGAGGTGTATTTTAATTTTTTATTTGAAAAAATTCCCATTCATTTACATGGAGGAGTGGGGCCTAAAACCTATACCACAGCCAGCCACTGGAGGGCGCTCATTTTGTTTATTGATGGCAAACAAGTACTTTAATTAGTCATTTTGTTTTAAACTACACCAAAACTTTTAAGTGAATGCCACCAACAAGTTTATCAAATACCGAAAATTGAAAACGAAAAACGATGGTGACTCGTTATCAATGTTCTGGTTAGCTAATGTCCATAAATCTCAATTAATGTTATAAAAATATGTTTGTGATGACAATACTGTGTTACCTGTACCAGACTGCTGCCATAGAGACAACCACTATAAGGATAATGGTGCTGATCACTCAGAGGGAAATCCCAAGTCCCAAACTGTGGCTGTCCAATTAAATCTCCAATTTGTCAACCCTTGACTCCTTTGTTTATTTATGAATTACCACAAATCTACAACAGTACATGTCACTTCATCAGCTCGATATTATAAATACTTGGTTTTACCCAAAGTCACGCTGTGAGGTTAATTAGATTCCAGACCAAATTATCTTTTGCTCTAGCAGAATCATTTCACAAACATCCGGCAGAGAGGTCAATCCAACAATGAAAGGAAAGCAAGAGTTGGCGTTAGCAAAGAAAATAAAGTTAGTCACAGTAAGAGAATAGGTCCTGAAAGTTTCCGACCGCTAATTCAGGCTCAAAACTAAAGATTTTCAAGCAATTCTTACATGGCGAAAGATCTTAAAGGACAAAAATCTCAAGGTTTTGAACCAGTCTGTCAAAATGCAGAAGTGGTTTGAACTCGTGCTGCTGAAATACGCAACGCCTGCCTTAAGAAGCACGACATACATGTTCTAACATTTGTATATACGGTTCAGGGTTGAACAAATCCAGTTACAAAAGCTCGCTTTTTAACTCTGATGAGTTTGAAAACCTCCATTAATTTTAGCCCGAAGCTTTTACGATCTCCAAAAACACAGTGTCACATTTTGATTTGTCAAACCACAGTAGTTTCCCACTTCTGCTCTGCTGCAAATGAGCTCGAGTCCACGGGGGCCAAATCTTTGTTGATTTCCTTGCCAGGTAAAGTTTTAGCGTAATTGCATCTGTGGATGCAGAAAATAACCACTGTGAGGTATTCTGAGGTGTCCCTGAACCCATGAGGGAAGTTACACCATTAAATTGAGTCTGTTTTTAACAGAGGGCTTAGAAAATATATATATTTCCATCTTATTTTTGAGTTTTTTATTGATATGTATTATGATTGATGGCATACTTTAAATCTTTTAAATAGGAAAACTTTATAGTTTGACCAAAAGTGTTGAAATCTTCCGTTTACTTTAAAAAAAATTGGTCCAATTATACTTCTGATCTGAAGCCAATTATTGTAATGAGTTGGAATATATAAAAATACGTAAGGTATTGTATATATTACCTTTTTATTATATTATGCATTCAAAATAAATGATCACATGATAAACACAGGACAACTATTTGGGGAAAATGCTGTTTGTCTTTATGTTCAACCAGATTGGAAATTAACCTTGAAGAAGCAAAAAGTACAAATGAATTAAAATAAGTTACATTTTCTTTTTTTCTACACTGTAGTTTTTCTTTGAAACATTTATAACAGTTGTGAAAATGTAACTTTTTAAAACATATTTCAGACTGTTATTTCAAAGAGAAACAAAAGCACAAATTGATTTTAAAAAATGTGTCCGAGTTTTTATTTGTTCTACACTGTAGTTTTTTTTTTTTACAAAATGAGTATTTCAAAAATATTTAATGTTAAACATTTTTTTATTTTTTACATTTTCCAGATTTTATTCTGTAAAATAATTTCGAATAGAAGCAAAAAGCACAATTAGGTCAAATTATTTTTATTTTCTTCTGTTCTACATGGTGAATTTTATTTTTCAAAACAAGAATAAGGCAAAAAAGTTTTTTAAAAGATTTAATGATAGTTATGAAAAATTCTAAAATATTTTCAGACTGCATAAAAATGAAGGGGGGGGGGTCTAGATTGTAAATTACATTGTAAATTTTATTAATTTTTTCTTACAATTTTAAAAAATAACATTGTTATGAAAAATTATGTAATGTATTTTAAATGTTTCACAAAAGCAGTTATGAAAATTCTATAAAAACGACAAATACATTTTAAAATGTTCTTCACAAATGATCTGTAATTTTCTAAAACATCACACCATAAAGTTCATAAAATAAAAACTAGCCCTCTAATCCTAAAAGTCACGTATAAACTCACCTGATTTCCTTCCTGTAGGTCTTTGTGTACCTCTGTGGTTCTGGTTCTCTATCCTCACAGGTAGTTAATTACAGTTAATCACGCTCACCTGGCATCCCAGGTGTAAATCAGTCCCTTATTAGACGGCTGAAGATGAATGCACTGCTGACAGCGCTGCAAGAAAAACCCACTAATGTAAACTTGACATTTCTAAAAGCAGAATTAGTCACTCCATAGCTGCAATAACCCACTGCTGACGTCCTGAGTGGTGTGGGAGCTATTTTGAGAGAAAGTGTTGTGATAATTTTTGCTTTTTTATGGTGCATCAGGTTTTTGGTCTTAAATCTGCAGTTTATAGACACATCTCTCAATTTTTCTTTTAAGATTGTCCAAAATTTGGGTGTATTGTCAACTGGCTGTATTAATAATAGACAGCACTTTTATTTCTGTAGAGCAAAATGCCAACTTTAATTTTCACTTAACACAAAAAATGTATTAAAGTGTCTAAGATGATGAGTTTACTGTAAGGCTTTGTAACTCGTAGATGTTTGATCTTAAAGGCAACCATAAGGTAGCAGGATCAGAGATTAATACACTCTAAAATCTAGCATGTTGTCTCTACTTAAAAATATTAAAGTGGTGCCTTAAAGTGCTATGGTAAATAGAAAAATGTAATTGTTCTACTAACATTACTTTATGTTATTTTGGTTAAAAAAGAATTTGTTTGGTTGACTTCATAATAAATAAAGACATTTGGATTGTTTTAAATGTACAAATAACATTTTTTATTTAATTTATTTGTTATTTTAATTATTGTAATAATTTTTTAATTGAATATTTTTATTTAACAAGAAATATTTGAATTAAATTGATTAGTTGAACTAAAACAATGTTACTTTCTACATGGTGTGGACTGTTGAAAAAACTTTTTCCCCCTGCTATATCACTTTGACAAAATGACACTTAGAAAAAATGGATTACTTAATTTATTTAAAATAAAGGAGTAAAAAAGTTAACTTCCAATTCTAGCAAAACAAAATGGAGTGAATAATGGCCTTAGGCCATGTTTATACTACTCAGAGTGTCTTTTAATGTCATTTTCAGCTGCATTTGCATGTCCCATCTACACAAAAATGGTTTTTGGTGAGAAATATTTTTTAGAACACGCTTTTCAAAGTAAAAGCATTTTAAAAATATCTGAGAAGAAATAGTAAACTATATAAAATAATACAAGTTTTGTACAAGTCTTTAGCTAAGAATATTATGTACACTGTCAGAAATGAAAGGACAAGAATTGTACCTTTTTTGTCACTGGGGTGGTACCCTCAAAAGTACAGTTTTCTACCTTTAACTGGGGGTTATATCCTAAGGGGTACAAATATGTACCCTTTAGGATACATATTTGTACCCCTTAGGATACATATTTGTACCCTTTAGGGGAACAAATGTGTACCCTAAGGTACATGTTTGACTAGTAAAAGGTACAAACTACAAAGGTAAAAATCTGTACCCCCAGTTAAGGTACAAAATTGTACCTTTTGAGGGTACCATTTTGAACCTTAACTGGGGGTACACATTTTTACCCATGTAGTTTGTACCTTTTACTAGTCACAGCTGTACCTTAGGGTACACATTTGTACCCCTTAGGGGACACATATGTACCCTAAGGAGTATAAATATGTACCCTAACAGGTACATATTTGTTCCCCTTAGGATATAACCCCCAGTTAAAGGTACAAAACTGTACTTTTGAGGGTACCACCCCAGTGACAAAAAAGGTACAATTCTTGTCCTTTCATTTCTGACAGTGTACTTTGATGTTGTTAATACTCACTGATATACACTGGGTTTATGATCTTATCTTATAGTAGTTAGTCCAAGCAGTGCTGGTTTAAAGTAACTTAATGTCTGTACTGAATTTACAATATAATATAAAATATACCGCCAGTAAAAGTGGTTTTAATATGTAGAACCAATCGTAACAAGTCGCTAACTTTGTGGACATTTTAAAACCCCACACCAGACTCTATGAGTCCATGGCCTGACTTTGGATAAGTGGAAGAAGATGGATGGAGTAGACAACATTCCTCTAGTGACGTGAGAATGATCAAGTCAGACAGAAAACTACTTCTAGTCCTTGCTCCTAACGGAGTTCTACCATTTGATTATGGGTTGATCTCTATTTTTCCAAATATGTATGTAGTCAAATTTTCATCACTTTCTAATGATTTAAGTGAAGATTTGTGAAAAATTGTTTGTAAAACTTGAGTGACGTGAGAACTGACCACTAAACACCAGAAAGAGTACAAAGTACTCATTTCATCACCATGAGATTTATGACATTATGAGATATTACGACCAGGTGAAAACCCATTTACATCGAGACAAACACCTTGTGCATCCTAATCCCTTTCATTATCATTTGCTTTCTGTAGAAACAAGTAATTTAACAATGTAGTAAATGAAGGTCAGGTCGAGGTGCTCCGCGTCTTTACGAGCCCGACGGCTTCATCTCAAACGTACAGGTGACAAATTAAAACAACATGCGAGCGGGTTTATAAAGACTGTATTATTAATAGGTTTCTGAGTGCAGCGCCATGGAAACAAGTGTCTGCATTAATCCTGTTTTCACAAGAGCCGACATAAAAGCTATAGGAAGCCATACGTGTCATAAAACGTGGGTACAGCAGGAGGTCTCCTTATCAGCCAGCAGCCTCTCCAGCTTCTCGTTTATTAACCCTAAACAGCGTTCAAAAACTGTTAAATCTTAGCTCTACACAACGCCATGGCAACAGCTGTTTGACTGCTCACAATAGGCCTGATGCTCCAGGGTGGAGCAGCGCGCTGCGAGGGCTCCACCTAGTGCTGAAAGAAGGTAACTACAAGACAACAAATGCAGTATATAATCTGTGGTTGACTACACATACATACATATATATGCAAATTGTCTATATCAGGAGAATGCAGCTATATATCGAATATAATTTTACTATGATCTACTAGATTTCTAAAGAAAAAAAACTTGTTTTGGGACTTCTTTTAAGGAAATATTAGCCCAGAAAAAGTACAAACTATGTAACAAAATAACTTTTCAATGCCAGAATGCGTGTTATTTAAAAACTTTATGGTAATTCTGGTTTATTTATAGTCTTTTTGTTTTCCTTCTTCAGTGAATGAGGTTTGAGAACTATTATTTCCTTGCTGTACCTCATCACTTAACATTTTGTTCAACTGTACTGTACCTTCTCAAGTACAGTGAAAACGTTTTTTTTTTTTTAGTTCTGAATAAAGTTATGAACGGGGAATAAAAGCCTAATTAAAAATTTTTTCATTCAAAAAATAAATAAAAAAATACCAGTAAATAATAAACAGTATGCATAACACAAAACAAATTTGAATGAAAAGGATAAGATAGAAGAAATTTGGGATGCTCCGATACCGATACTGGTATTGGCCCAATACCGGTATCGGTTAAAGTTACCCGATACCGGGAACCGATACCAGTGGCTTCACTGTCTGTGACTTGTGATTTATGTTGTAGTTTCCTATATTGAACAATAGGGGGAGCTATTGAGCTAAAGAGGAACAGTGTGGGTTGAGAGCTGGAGATGGTGCCAAATAGTTCATTTTATTTGGTTAAAATGTGGAAAACTGCAATAATTTCACTGTGAAATCACAGAAAATGGTTATTTTTCACCTTATATTTTAGTTTTGTGATCATTTTTATTAATATATATATATTTTTTATCTAACTCAGTTATTTGTTGTAAAAAGCAGAGAAGAAAAAATAAAACCTATATTCCAATTTGTTGCATTTTTGTGTGTGGTAGAAGTATCGGTATCGGCGAGTACTCAGATTTAAGTATCGGTATCGGACCGGTTTTGAAAAAAGTGGTATCGGTACATCCCTAGAAGAAATCATGTTTTTTTTTTACAAAAGGAAATGAACACAGTCTTAATCTTTTAGACATACACAGATTCATTTTTAAACAGTCATTTTCTAATTAGACCTTCTAATTTACATTTTCATACTTAATAAATTTGATACATTTCTAAATATGAGAAGTGACCTTGATTCTCTTATTTCCCTGTCAAGGTTATTCCACAATTTTACACCATTTACAGAAATACATTCCTTAATTTTATTTCTGAATCAAGTTTTTTTTAAAAGATATCGGTTCCTTTCAGCATGTAACCACTTAACTCTTTAGAAACTTTCTGAATATTAGTTGGTAAAGTACTTGTATTTGCTTGTACATTGTTTTTAATATTTTCCAATCTACCAAGTCATGAAGTTTCAGCATTCTATTTTTGATGAATAGCGGATTAGAGGGATCTCTATAGTGACTGTTATTAATGATCATAAGTGCTTTTTTTTTTTTTTTTTAATAAACAAAGGTTGCTTATAGGTTTTACAAGTGGCTCCCCAGATTTCTACACAATAAATAAGGTATGGTACAATCAGTGAGTTATACAATGTTAACAATCCAGAACTAGTAGAAACTTGACTCTATGTAATACCGCTATGGCTATAGCGATTTCCCCCTTTATAGAACTTATATCCGACTTCCAAGTAAGGTTCTCATCAAACATGACTCCTAAAATTATTAGATTTTTTAGCTAAATATGGTCCTGAAATGACAGTTCTGTGCAAATAGTTCCTATTTAATAATAAAATACTAATTTCTCTTTTTAAAAGTTGCAATAAATCATATTTTAAACATTTTAAACTTGTTAGCTACAATAAAATTGCAAGAATTTCTGCAGTTCAAGTCAACTTTATTTAAATAAGCAACTATTTCATCAAAAAAAAGTTCAAGTTTTCAGGACAGAGAGCAACAGTGCAATACATGACTCGAAACAAAAACAACAACAAAAAAGACAAAACAGAAAAATACATTCAGGACAAGAGGCCAGTTTCAAGTATTCTGAACAATTCAACACACACACACATATATATATATATACACACACACCACACCACACACATATAGAGCAAGAACAAAAGGCCATTTTGTAATTTTTTTGTACCTGTTCTCAATGCAAACTACTCTACAGCTATAAAAATATACATTTTATTTAAATGTCTGAAACTACTGACGTATAATCCTCTGAAAAGGAGGTTTATTAAAAAATAGGAAAGCTTATGAATGAATTAAAGCTTTGAGTTCTATACAAACAAAAACTACTTTATAAAAGTTTGAATTTAGAGGCACTTCCTGTTTGTCTTTTAGCTAAATTATACATTTTGTGATTTTTTTAAAAACAGAACTCAATAGATTTAGTTCCAAGTGCTCTTATTGTAGAAAAATACTGTAGTAGCTCTAGTTTTTTGGCCCTATAAACACATTTAAGTCACCTATACTTCAGGTTTTTCATCAAACAGAATCCAGATGATCACATCATTTTGTATCCATGGAAAAGTCCTCCGCACATCCCATAATCCTTTGCAGTTCCTGAATACAGGGAAGAATTAACTGGCTTTGTTGCCGAGCCATCTTCAACCTAAAGAGAAAGAAAGAAAGAAAGAAAGAAAGAAAGAAAGAAAGAAAGAAAGAAAGAAAGAGTGACCCGTTAGTCGTTTTTACTCTTTATTTCCAACATTTAAATAGACCAATCAAAATGCTGCACTGTAAAAAAAATTGAGGTTTATTTAATTACTTTAAATCACACTTTTGTAGTGTTAGTACTTGTATCAAGAAACAGCTTTATAGGTGTCTACTGCCCCCTGGTGGAGGATCTACAGGTAAAAATGGACACCTATATTTCTTTATTAGTTAAGTTTATTAGTTTTTTTGACTATCATTTCATATTTTAGGCTTTATTTATTCGTTTTATTTAAAAAATGAATTCAATAGAACCCATGAATGAGGCTAAACGATCTCAAAAAGCAACAAGTAATTAAAAAACAGACATCTAAAGCACTAAAGAGAATTTAATTCCAATAAAAGGTCTCAACTTCTGAGGTTTATGCTAATGTGTGTTAAGGGCTTTGAAGTGGGGTTAAGGTGAGTGAGTGTTACCTCCTGAGCAGCTCGCGCCCCCTGCTGGGTTCAGGACTGTAGTGCTGCAGAGCGGCGAGGCTGTGAGCAGCCAGGACGCCGTAGCACTGCTCTCTCAGCGCGTTATGGCTCGCTGTGTCCCACTGAGGCAACTCGCCGGTGTACCGCCATGCCAGCAGGGAGTGCTCCAACACGGCGTCCCACTCTTCGTTCCTTAGAAGAACCTGACCCCACTCCTGACATGAAACCTGAAGGGGGAGGAGACAAAACACCGCCACATAATGAAACCTGCCACTCACACTGCAGGAACCAGGACAGGTTTCATCTATAATACTCACTTTGAACGCCACCAGGTGAGGATAGGCCTTCCTGTAGCAGTGGGCGTCCCTGTTGGAGCCGAACCTCGAGTACGGTATGGATCTGTAAACATTCGCCTTCTTCAGCTGCAGGTCTTCCTGTAGAAACTTCATTTCTGTCGCCAGGATCCTGGGCTCCTGGCTCTGCAGAGCACATTAGAGTTTATAAACACCTGGAGTGAAGAGAGACCCAACAAACGCTAAAATATTAAGTACCTGTTCGACTAAAATAAGGGATCTGACGAGCTGCACAAGCTGCTGTTTGGAAAGAGGAGTGTGGTGTTCGTCCACCTTCACACACTGGTCCTCCATCCTCTCCGTCCACATCCCGTCGATGGACAAGTCCACTGAAAAACACAACAGGTTTTAGAGGAGAGGCAATCAACTCGCCTGTTCGCTTATTTAGTAAAAAAGCCACTATTTGGATATTTAACAAAAAGTACTTTTGAACAGAAACACCAAACTTAACTGTATGATGTGTTGCTTTTTGAGATCTTTTAGCCTACTTCATATCAGGCAGGATCTATTGAAGTTAGTTCTCAGATCTACAGGTCTGGTAGTCAAATAATGTAGTTTACCTAAATTAATTCATAATTTCACAAATTACTGTCTCTTTATTATGGGAATAAGCTATCCTGTGTGGAAAAACACCATTAAAAAAAAACTTTACTCTGGTCTGACTACAAGGTAAAACTAGATTAAGTAGGCAAAAACTGTTTCACAGCACTGTAGATAACAAAGAAATGTTTTAAAGACAACTGAATGAGTGGATATCAAAATTTGGTGATAACGTCTAAAGATCAATCAGGATTCAGCTCAAGCACTGTATGCAAATGGGTGAATTAATTAGATTTTAAGCAAGTAATCTACATATAAAGTATTTGTGATCCAGCTAAAAACATTTATAGAACTATAAGACAATGGAAGAAACAACAGAGAAGCTGATAAAAACAAAACATGCAAAAAAGAACAAGATTTAGGTAGTAAATTACAACACTGAGGTATAGTCTTGAGCCTCCTATGTGGTATTAGTATTTGTTAGTAGTACTTACATGTGTGTACGCGCTTTGTGTTTGCGTTTCTAGCTCTTGGAAGTGAAGATGGAGCCAAACGAGCACTGAGGATCTCCAGATAGGACCTTCTCATTTGAGCTGTCAAGTAACACAAAAAAGGAAAAACAATAGAACTTGTGATCTAATTGAAAACACCGAAAATAAACCTAATGTTGTTGCTAACGTGTCTGTTAGCGCGCATTGTGATATTAGCATCTTAGCAGTGGAGCTTCCAGTCCATGGAGCGCGTTTATGAAGTTTTAAAAACTAAAAAAAATATCACAACAAAACGTACCTGCGATCTTCGGCTGCGGTGCGGGAATCTCCACCAAGGCACGTCGAGGCTGGAGCAGAGCCGCCATTGTTACCAAACTCATAAATGAAGCTAACTAGCCAGCTGCTGCAGCTATTAGCATGAACTTTAAACCCCCACAAGGCTCCGAATAACAACTTCTCCACCACAACGCTCCACCTTTTTAAAAACTCGAGAGGCAGCAGCTCCTTCCGCTGGATGAGAACCGCTGTCCGAATGCCCGGTGAGAGATAAGAGGCGCCTGAAAACCGTGAAGGACTCGTGAAAACCTCCCAAAACAAATAGAACTTTAAAACCCCCCAAAACTTCTGTTTGTCTGAACAATGCTTCAGGAGGCGCGCGCGACACGAGTTGCCGCGCGGGTGTGGTTTACTGCATGCGCCGTTCTGATTGGCTGGCGTCCTAGCATGCGTAGAGCACGCGCCCAATATGCAGATAAGACGGGGCTCGTTCCTACACACGGAAGTAAGGCAAGCCATTGTAGCATATAGTTAAGCCACCTTTATATACAGAGAAGTAACATTTTACAAAACAAAATTGAACGCGTGTTTTCATGTTAAAGTTATAATGAACTTACTTGTAGATATTTTCCTGAATTACCTCTTTTTTGGAAAAACAGCATTCCAGACAGCTAGTCTAGTCTGATTAGCCAAAGCATAACAAAAATACACACATATTCGTGTCTCATGTCAAAATGTGAACAGCATGATGAGGACTTCCACTCTAATTGGACCAGGAAATTTACTGATTTATATTTTTGAAATTGGCTTCAGCTTCTGTTTCGAGAACAGCAAGTTGTAAATAAAGTACTAAACATTGATCAGTTGGACATGTGCTTTTGAAAGTTTAAAAAAGGTAAAATTAAGGTCACATGTAAAGGTTAGAGCACATTTTAGATTAATTCTGAAATTTCTCTATGAAGCCAAATATTTTCAACTTTTTGAGAGTACTGTCTAAAACTTTACTCGAATAATGTCCACAAAACTCTATAGATCTTAGCTAATGTAAATACACCCAGCAGCTAGATGTAGAATTTTGTTCATCCAGGCGTCATTAGGCAGGAAGTTTGAAAATTTTCTGTATATTTCTTGGAGACACATATATTTTACAAATTCTAAACTTATTACAAAAGTATATTCTCACTTATTTATGTCTGTTTTTTTGCTTTTAAATGATCAGATATTTGTAATGTCTAAAAAAAATTAATTTTGGGTTTGTAAAACAAAACCTGTTAATATTTATTAATAATTAGATGGAAGAATGTCGTTTGTGGCTTCTGAAATGTTGTCTAGACAAGTTAAAACAAATAAACCACGGATGCCTGTTTTGAAGGTATTATATGATAAATTGGCTTCCCGTACTTACTCTCAACGATTGGAGGGAGTGACGTCACGTCAGCCACGCAGGAAACGTACTGCATGGAACGTCCAGCTGTGGACATGTGAGCAAGTGAAAATGTATGTCTAAATGTTTTAACACAAATACAAATAATTTTTAAAAAGCATTAAGATTAACATGAATATTTAGAATTAAACATGTTTAAATCTAAATGTAGACAAACATGAGGTAGCCTACCAAAATAAAAGCAGTAAAGAGATCCCCTCTAACAACTCTTATTTTGGTTGGCTCCTTCTGTTGTATAGCAATGTGAATTTGTATGTTAATATTTAGTTATAAAAATTTAAACCTTTATATTAATTTATTATATTTCAATTTAATTCTAAATGTTAATTTTGAGCATTATAATTTCAACTAAATGTGGTGAAATTCAATAAAACTAAAGCCTTGTTGTTATAAACAACAAAAAAGTAAGTTCAAATAACAGCAAACACAAATTTTTAAATTCTAATATTTCATAAAGAAGAAAATCGCCTCAAAACACATCAGATTAAAAGACAAGACAGACATCTGTAAAATGTTTTTAATAGATTGTTGAATAAAAAAACTGTTTTTAAAGAGATATAATCAAGTTCTGATATATTTTGTAAAATAAGAAATAATGTAAGCACAGAACATAGTTCATAAACAGAATCTCATAAATAAAACTTGCGAAACAAACAAAACAAAAAAAACCTAAACAACTGACATGATGAACTTATATAATCTTATGAGGTTGTTTTCTTTACTGCCATCAGAAAAAAAAAATCCAGGTGGGAAAATACAACAAAGTTGCAAATGCAGTTCTAGTGTCCTGTACTTGACTCTTTTTTAATTAATAATAAACAAAATGTTTTATTAGCTTGCGAAAAAAAAGTGCACTGTGATGCTACAAGGTTTTACTGTAAGAGTCATTTAGAAATATAGCTCAATATCAAGTGTACTAGTTTCCTCACTGGACCAACAGTGACACACATACTTACAGCTCTACTATATATTCATATATGTTTGTTTTAAAATCATAGTTATATTATATTTGTAATAAAACTGTACATTATCAACTGTCCATCATATAGAATAATAAAGCAAATTAAGTTGACTTCATTGCCAAATGAAAGTGCGCCTTCAGATAATATAATTATATTTATTTACATTATTTACACTGAATAAGTTACATAATGCACAGGAAAAAGGTATATTATCTATTAGCTACATATATTATGAAGGTCTGTGACTATATGGCTTTGTAAATAGACATTAGAATGTCATCAGAAAAAGCAAGTGCAGTCACGTGACTTTAGCATCTAACTTGCGACTTCATAATAAAATTTAACTGCAACAAGTTTTACGCTTTTTTTGGAATATACTGTATACCACCTAGACAATATGAAAACATTTTAACTCCTCTAGATCACTCAAAGACAGAAAGATGTCTAAAGATAGACTTCTATTGACTGCATAGGCTGTACTACAAAGCATAAGGATTAGCATCTACTTGCTTAGCAGCGTTTTCAGAGAGCGTGTGAGTGCGTTAGCAATGGCCGACATGGTACTGGAGTGGCGGACCAGGGCTTTCACGCTGTGCTCCCCTGGCGCGCCAATGGTAGCAGCTTCAGCTGCTTTCAGCAAGCAAATATAGTTCATAACAACTTCGTCTACCTTTGCTACAACTTCTCTTTGTTGGAGTGTGGCTGAGGCTCCAAGTCCTCTAACCAGACACATACAGGCTTCACAAAGACAGCATAGCACCTGAAAGCTACACGTTACAGCTAGCAGCATTTCATCTGGACTAACGTGGGCTTGAGCCATTCTCCGGCATGCCCGGCCCAACTCTTTCGACTCAACAGATAGGAGCTGCTTGTACTGGGAAACATCCTGGATAGGCATCTGGATTCCTCGATCGCATCGACCTATGCTGGATCTCACCAGTGCGATGAGCTCACTGGCATCCCGACGGACATCATTAAAACCAGAAGGGAAGGCGTACATGCGGTCCTTGAGGGCGTTGATACGTGACAGACGGTCACTAAAGCTCATGTTATTGAGGACTTCTCCATAAAGCTGCTCCCCTGCAGTGTCCACTGCTGAGCCACAGGGGGATATGCCTGATCCAACAACATCGCTATTGTCTATACCGCCACGATTCCCTCTGGGCCTCTCCCATTCGATCTCATCCTCTTCCCCCTCACTCTTACGTTTAAAGAAACAGTAGCTAAAAGGCCCATTGCATCTCCAGGGACTGGTGTCCAATTTTTGAGAGCCCTTCATGTGTTTGGAGTCTTTCTGCAATGGAAATGCAACAGATGCCCTCCTACTGTCTACCCCCGTAGACCAGCATGTAGCATGGGAAGATACAGATCCTTGGGAGTAGCTCTTGGAAAGGCGTTTCCTTGCAGGTCTCCGTTGGACTTTAGGGTCCCCTTGCTGGGACATGGGTGCTGATAAGGGCTGCTGGCTCCGGCTACGTGTGGGCTTTTCAAACAGAACCTCCACACTTC
Organism: Callopanchax toddi; assembly: GCA_006937965.1. Taxonomy (NCBI): domain Eukaryota; kingdom Metazoa; phylum Chordata; class Actinopteri; order Cyprinodontiformes; family Nothobranchiidae; genus Callopanchax; species Callopanchax toddi. Next base: position 1,442,634 of record SSNR01000057.1, on the reverse strand, counting down.
CAGAACTGGCAGTCACATTGCTTGTACTGCGTTTGAGCTCCCTGCCCCGTTGCATGAAGGGGTCTGTCTGCAGTAGGTTTGGTGTAACGGTTTGATTGTGGTTTTGATTCGGCCGAAACTGAATGGAATTGGGATCTTGTTGTGATCCTGAGTTGCCGGAGCTAGTATTTGCGTGCATGGGCAGAGATAAAGTAGAAGGAGGTGGTGGGGGTGGGGGAGGTGGAGATTGTGCGTTAGGTGTTGGAGATGAAACGTTAGTTCTAGTGCTAGTAGATGACTGTCTGACAAAAGCTGACGGGTGGTCTCCCCTTCCTAGTGAGAGCGCACCAAGGTCTGCACGCTGGCCACTCAAACTGGGAGCTGTGGAGAAACACAGAGATTCATTTGGACGAGAATGAGACTGACGCACCGATCTCAAGTCTGGTTTGAACCAGTCCTCTGTGCTGCCACCAGGTTGGCTTCTTGACCGAGGTGGGAGCCGATTATTGGTACCTCCAAAGTTTCGGCTTGGATTCTGTGCCCTGTCTTGGTTATTACAGTCTTGTTGTTTATAGGTTGACAGAAAATTCTCTGGATCCATACCACTTCCACCAAGCTCACTTTCCAGGCCAGAGAAAGAGCTCCTCCTCTCAGAAGTAGCTTTCCTGAAATCTAAACCCTCATTCAGTCTCTGAGCACGCATGTCAGGGCTTCTTTTGAGTTTGGCAGGAAGTGTGGCTGAATGGTATGACCGTGGATTTTTTGGTGCCACCTGCAAGGTGGCTCCATGAGGATTTACTGAATTAGGGCTGACAAATGGGGAAGATGTAGACGAAGGCATACATTGACAACGAGCAGCAGTGTTCCCTCTATTTTTAACCATTTCAACAAGCTGAGGGTTGCTTGTGATAAAGCGTCTGGTGTCTTTTTTTACTGCCCCTCCCATGCCTGCACTGTGGAGCTTCCCTCCTTGATGCATCTGGCTGACTGTTAGATAGTTAATCAGTTGTCTATAGGCCTCGCTGCCCTCCTTTGGGTTAAGACCCTTAAAACAAGCCTGTTTGGAATGCGTGTCATTGTGGGACTTCTTACTTCCAACGCCTGTCATCTCTTTATGTTTAGATGGAGTAGCTGAGGAGGGTCGGTTTGATTCCACCCCACCAAGAGGGGGGTGGATATTGGGAAGCATTTTCCGAAGTAGGGCTGGGTCTGCATGAGGATGGTGGTCTTTACCTTGAGTGCTCTGGCCAGGAAATCCAAGAGGTATTCCTGGTTTTTCTTCACAGTTTATCCCTCTGAGCAGTGAAGAAGAAGAGCTAGAAAGTGGGTGCTTTTGCAAATGGGGGTGTTTGGACTGAACTGCACCAGGCCCGAGAGGAGAGTCAGTTGGTGTGGCACACGCACTGCTATTGGTGCTACCGCCGGCATCCAGTGACGAGCACAGTGAACCTTGTAGGGAACTGTGCGCTTCTCCTTGCAAATTTGAGATCCTTTTGGCCAAATGGTACTCACACAGCCGCGCAACACTTTGCTGCCTTGAAATTGGCTGATGGTCACTTTGTATGTCTGATCCCTGGTCAGACGACCTGGATTTTCTGGATGGGGACATCAGCGACGCCACAACTAAATGTTCATCCTGCTCAACGGCTGCAGCTCCACTGTCAGAAGCACAGTCCTCCAGGTTGACCACTTCTAGGAAGCGGTCAGAAACAGTGGAAGGAGGGTGGAAATTTCTGAAGTGATCACGAGGGAGGCTGTTTACCCCCATGCTCTCAGTCACAGAATTTTCAGCCAGGAAAGAATTCTGTCTTTCCTGAATTTCATCTTGCTCACAGAACGTAGAGCGCTGGTTCAGGTCAAGATAGCTCCTCCTGAGGCTGCTCTCACCTCGATGTCCATCCCTTGTGCTAAACGTGTTGTACTTTCCACTAGAGTCTGCAGATTTTTTATGGTGCTTAACTCCCAGGGTGGTCGAACTCGGGCGCTGGAGAGTAGCTGAGAGATTAGCCTGGGATTTCACCTCCAGTTTGTCTGTGCCTGACGATGCCACGTCTAACTGTGGACTCCGTCTTGGAGGAACAGCTGGGGGTTGAAGATGTCGTGTTGGACTTCTGGGTTTTTTGTCCATTGAGCTACATGCATTGGGTGACACTGGAAATTCTGTTTTCTCCTCAAGTAAAGGTTGGTATCCTTCCCTTGTGGCCACGAGTAAACGCATGTGGCTCTCGCTGAGTCTGTGACTAGCAGCTAGTTCAGAAATTTCAGTAATCTCAGAAGAGTTGGTTTCATTGCCAGAATCTGAGGAGGACTCTGGGCTAAAGCCATGAGATGTATAAACACCTAGGGGATAAAAGAAACAGTCAGTTATGGATCAATTAACAAAACTTTGATTTTCAAACATAATGCAGAGGTACATTTACGGTCAGGTATTAATGATGTACAACTGACACACAACGTCCTACTACAGACAAGTAGACATGCAGTACTTGATGTTCACAACTAGCGAATGTCACCACTATCAAACTAGCTTAACATTGTTTCTACCAGGGTTCAATTTTGAAGTGCGTTTCTGTTTAAAAATCAAATAATTACTATGCTACCAATTGTAGCTTCTTCTATGGTCTCTGTTTGGGAAATAGCTTTAAAATGCTACTAGGGATGAGCTAATGGCTAGTCAATGCTACACCAAGACTAAAGTGTATTAAAAAAACAGCTCCAGGGGCAGTTTATACATCACTTTATAAAACTTTAATTTGCTGTTAGTTTCACATTAAACGAGTATTTGTATAGAATTCTGTGGTTGTTTACAAGTGTAAATCAGTAGCAAAGAAAACTAACGTTAAGGTAAGGGTTTTAAAATGGCAGCAGTCGCTTTTAGTGTTGGTTGTGCTCATATTAGCAGTTAGCTCAAATTCTATTTCTTCAAAGAGGGTATTCAGGAAGCAATCGACAACAGGTATGCTAATAAATATTTATAACTTTTACACAGAAACGTACTTTAAAACGGCAGAAAAAAAGATTTAAGAGTCACGCTAAGTGATTAGAATGAAACTATACTTTGACTTTCAGAGCCAACGCTTGTAGGTCATCAGTTTTATGTGGTTACCACCAAGGTCTCTCAACTCAATACAATATTACGTAACACATTTTCTTCCTTATCAAGTACATCCTCATTCCCTGGCACTTTTACTTGAGATAAAAACACATTTTAAACAAATAAGTTGTTGGAAATGCAGTAAAAAATGACAAAAATGTTGTGAAAAAGCAGATTTACTTACAATTTTGCAACTAAACTTTTAGTAAAAACATTGTCTGCAGACCTAATTGTGGAAAAAAAGATTTATAACCCATAATTCTTTGCTTTTCTTATCATTTAAAAAAGATTACATTTAGTATATTTGTTGGTACCCAACAACAACTCAAACTGTTATTACCCTTGTACCTATTCATCAAAACGTTGGGAGTTTTCAGGATAGGATGATGGGAAATGACATTTTGTGCTAAATGTTGATTAGTTTGCTTTATTCAACGGACCTGTACTGTTACCACTGGATGGTGGTGGGCGAGGGGGTCTCTGTTCAGAGACCGAGAGATCCTCCAGCGCTTGAAGGGTATTCATGACTGCATTCTCTAGCCGTCTCTCTCCCCTGCTCCCTTCTCCCTCCTCGTGCGTCGGAACAGCGTCGATTAACGACACCGGGATATCGTCGTTATCGCACGTGCTCAGAGGCCTTCCCTCCGGAGCCGTATCTTCATCCGAGCTGTCCCGGAAGCCCGGCGGTGGAGCGGCGATGGCGAGGTTCAGAGTCTGGAGCAGCGTGTTGTCGTCATCTTCGTCAACGCCGTCGTCTCCTTCTGGAGGGGGCAACGACGTTAGGTCGATGATATCGTCGGTGGAGCCGGAGAGCGCTAGAAAAGTAGCTTTGCCTCTTTGGTTGCCACAGTCTACACCTTGAGGGTCGTCGCCCACTGGCGTCCCTCCGGTGGAGTCTTCATCGCAGGAAGCATCGTCGTCATCCTCCGCATCATCAGTCGTATCACGATAAAACAGGTCTCTTAGCAGCGGCTCCTCGTTGCCTTCCTCGGTTATGATGTTGCTATAAACGTGTGTTAGATCGTTGAACTGGAAGTGCTCCGACGACTCGGGGCTCTCTGGCAGTATGTTGTAGTTCTTCGGTCTGTTGAGGGGTGGATTTCCTCCAAAAATAAACGAAACTTTGGCGCTCCGAGGAGAGTCTTGGATTTTGTGTCTAGTAGCGGGAGGAAGCGGCGGGGGGACCGGGCTTCTTCTTGTTCTGATGTCGCTATCAGGGTTTTGGGGTTCAGGGAAATAAGGACTAATGCTGTTTTCCCTCTGTCCATTGCCTGGATAGTCCCTGTTGTAGTCCTCTCCCTGTAAGGACTCCTCATTGATCCCTAAGGATGTGCTGTATGGCCACTCCAGGACTCGATCCTGACCTGTAGTAGCAGCAAGAAAGGTTGTTTTTTTAGTCACCCTAAAATATTTCTGATCAGCCAACTAACTATCAGACAACGAAAACTCGAGTACAAAATGTATTTTTATGTATTAAAGGAAAAAGCTAACCAAACCAACATGACTTTTTTCTCATCAGTGCACATAATGGAGGTGACCGTGGCTCAGTGGCAAGAGAGATCGCCTCCCATGTGGGTGAGTGGGGGTTCTAATCCCGGCCATGTGTCCAAGTATTCGTGGGCAAGATACTGAACCTCCAACTGCCTCCTGGGCACAAAAAAAAATGGCTGCCCTCTGCTCCCTCAGGGATGGGTCGAATGCAGAGAACAAATTTCATTATGTTGTACTGAGGTATAGCTGCAAGTGGCCACAAATTCCCTTCCATTCCCCTAATATTTTCCCAGAAGTCTGGGGGATCAACAAGATGTTTTTCAGTAAATGAGTTTCAAACCTTGGTGTTGTTTTGTGTCAGGAGAGATTTTGACCTTGGATCTCCCACATAGAGGCCATTTTTCTTCCTTATTATTGAATCATGTAGAGTCTGAAAAGTCGTGTGTTCCAGCCAAAATGCTAAACCTGTTGTGAGATCAAGCCAGATCTTACAATAGAAAGCCTTTTAGCGGCACAGAGCCACCTTTTTGAAACCCAAACAACCATAATTTGTTTTAACCTGCTAAACAAGCCATCTAGTCTCCGGCAGAAGTGAATTATTGTACCAGACGAGCGACCTATGACCAACTGAGTCGTATTCAAGGGACCTCTGACCTTTGAAGGCGCAGAAGTGACCACTCCGAGCTCGGGGATTCAACCACACCTCAGTTTCGTTGAGACGGACTTCTCCCCGGCCAGCTGGATCGACCAGGAGCTCTCATCACTACAGTAAGCTCTGCTGAACTGGCGTCACTAAGATGCTTTATTAGACCAACATCCACAATCATGTTAAGTGTTTCATTAATGTTTTAGTTGATATTAGCTTGTACCATCATGACCTTCTATTTTGTATAATCATTAGTTGTAGAAATGTAATAAATCGATTTTTATAAACTACATTTTTGCCTTTTTGTCAAATTATTAATAAGTGTGGACTCCCTGGCTAACCAAAAAACCAGTGTTTAGCGTCAATCTGATATTAACGTTTTTTGATGACTCATTATTTATGAGCCATTATACTTTGTTAGACAAGTTTAAGATTTAAGTGTAACAACATACAAATCTTTACAGTCCTGATCTCTGACCAAGCGAGGCCTGCAGTGCTTTAGCTGTTGATTTGTTTTTGATTTTCTTTAGAACAGGACATGATGTGTTGCTTTTTGAGATCGTTTAGCCTACTTTAGCCTAGTTTCACGTTATTGCCACAAGAGGGCGATAGCTACCAAGGTTTTTCAACTAAAAGCACTGTAAATAATGCTTGTTGTAATGTCACAAGACGGCCACAAGATGGCGGGTGTTTGTCAGCAGAAACAGAAACCAAAGACTAAAAAGTCACAAGATAGTTCACTGCTTTGTACTACCATCCCAGCTGAATACATCTCACTTCATTAGCTAGCTGTTTTCAAACATTACTCCCCTGATTTTTGAGTTTCTTTAAAAATCACAGTATTTTAACATATCCTAAGTATTGTTGAATAATGGTTTTACATTAGAGATTGTGTTCATTACTTTACTGTTTATTTGTCAAGGTTTTTAAACTAGAAGCGCTGTAAATAATGCGTGTTGTAGTTTCACCTTATTGCCACAAGAGGGTGACAAAAACCAAGGATTTTCCAACTAAAAACACTGTAAATAATGCTTGTTGTAATGTCACAGAACGGCCACAAGAGGGTGGGTGTGTGTCAGCAGAAACAGAAACCAAAGACCAAGAAGTCACAAGATAGTTCACTGCTTTGTGCTACCATCCTTGTTGAATACATTTCACTTCATTAGCTAGCTGTTTTCAAACATTATTGCCTTGATTTATTAGTTTCTTTAAAAATTACAGTATTTTTAACATATCCTAAGTATGGTTGAGTAATGGTTTTAGATTAGAGATGGTATTCTTTAATTTACTGTTTATTTGTCAAGGTTTTTAAGATAAACGTGCCGTAAAAGTAGCTAGCTGTTTTCAAACATTACTCCCCTGATTTATGAGTTTCTTTAAAAATTACAGTATTTCAACATATACGTTATATATATATATGTTTGTGAAAAGAGTAAGTAGTTATTTATTGAAAGGAAATAAAATCTTTAATAAACCTAGATTTAGAACCAAGACAAAGGAATGGAGTATTTCAGTGAACGGTGTTAAATAATGGAACAACCTTAATATGGAAATGAAAGAATCAAAGTCACTTCATGTTTTTAAATGATTCTTCAAATCAAATATATTGAGAAATTATGAAAGTGTAAGCTAAGTTAGTGACTGTGTTTATTTTGGAAATACTGAAACAGGAAGTTAATTTAAAAATGAGTTTATATATACTGTAACTTTAGTAGATAATTATTAAGAATTTTGTTTGTAATAGGGGGCAGATTATATAAGATTATTTGTTCTTCTTACTGCCCCCTTTCATTCAATTTTGTATTGTAAATATTGATGATAATTTGTTTGTATTTTATTCTTTTTTTTTTCTTTTGAATGAAATAAATCTATTTAAAAATATATGTTTTAGTAATTGTTTTAGATCAGAGATGGTGTTGTTTAATTTACTGTTTATTTTTCAATGCTTTTAAACTAGAAGGTGTTCAGGGAAAGGAGTCGAACGTGTCTGGATCGACCGGCGCGAGCCACCCCGCACAACCTGCTCTGAGTCTGGGTGGACCATCAGGCATTTTTCCGGTGATACTAACTTTGGGACCAGCATTACAGTACATGTTGCTTTATTCTGCAGCGCACGCTTTGAGTGACTGTGGTGGATATTTTGCACACAGAGGATCTGTCATCATTTAACACGTTTAGCTTAATGGTAAACTACGGTAACTCTACAAGGACAAATCCCGCATATATATGTTGTCAGACAGGTTCTACTGAAGTGATTTACAGGTCTGGATGTAATCAGTGTGGCTGCAGCTTTCCAAATAATGTGATTAATCACAATTAATTCATGATTTACCAAAGTGGGGGGTTTAGATAGCTTTTTCTCCTTCAAAAAAATAAAAACACGATTAAAAAACCCATTTTGTACTTACTCTGGTTGTCTTTGTCCGATATTGAAATTTGTTGAAAAGTGAAAAGCCAAACCGTAAGAAATTTGCAAACCCTTTTTCTTTGTAACTCACCAGCTTCATCCTCTCCTGTGCTGTTACAGTGGGACATGTTGAAAATAGATCTCCGTGAGTCCACTAGGAGGCGGTAGTAGCCTGCTGTTAGACAAGCAAGGTTCATCGCATCACTTGATTCCATGATCAATGTGATGGGCTGAAAAAAGCAAAAAGAGAGGAAGGAAAGCATGAAAAAAGGGGGGGGGGGAGGTTTTCTGGCTTTATGTCCTCAAAGAGAATGAAGCTCACCCTGACGTCCAGGACATGAAGCTCCAGACGGACGTTGGTCTCGTCCTCGGTGAGGATCTCGATGCGGTTGACGTGGCTGAAGTCGGCCAAGAGGGCGACGAGGTTGGTGCGGGTGTTGATGACGTGACTGATTCCATATCGCGGCCCGACTAACAGCGTCACCTCCGTCTGTTTCTCACCTTGCTGCAGCAAACGGAGCATAGGAGTTTGAACTTTCCCATAAAGAAAATACTTCATCTCCCAAACATCCAGCGCCTTACCAAAAGAGTGGATCTGAACTCCCGTCCTCCGTAGAGTTTGAGCTCACTGATGTACCTCAGGTAATGCACCTTGGCCTGCAAAGCAGTCAGCTGTGGAGAAAACGGTGAAAAACGAACGTAATGAAATCACTTCGTCCTGAACAGGAGCGTTAGAAGCTTCCAATCTCAGGATGCCGTTTTGATGTGGACCACTGGTTTTCCATTATATCCCATCATATCGCTTAAATCTGATCCACCGCAGCATTCTTCATATCTATAGATAAGTCTACGGTGGTCAGCAATTTTGATTAAAACTTCAAATCCTTTCTAAAACTAGCATTTTCACCTCTGGACGCACAACTTTTAACTTCAAGCACAAGAAATTGAAATTTATACCCACGAGTCTGATGTTTACCCTCATCAAACCTCATAGATCTGCTGTGAGAAGCTGCTAGATTAGATCGAACGCAGAGCGTGACAGATTTGCTCGCCGATGTGATAAACATTCGTTTTTAGCGCATGCTCCGTAGCTCAGAGATCTGGGAAATGGTATACGGCTGCTTTTAAAAGTGTTTGATCGATGTCACTCGTGAGACACACAGAGGAGGTTACGCTATGGTCAGCATTTCCTATTAGACCAATCAGGACTCCAGACACAATGTGTATACAGATATGAAATACAAATATGAAAGGGGATAAAATGCACATATTATTCAACCATGATTTATATGTAATTTGGTCGTTTCAGAGATTTACTACTGCAAGGTTTATTAGAGGAGCCACGTTTCAGTCATGAATAGAAAGTCACCAGGATGTTTTATGTCTGTGTTTTGTTTTTTTTAATGTTTCAGCTCTCTGACAGAGAAATGCATTTATATTTTTCTTCAGTAGTTGTGGATTTTTGGACAAATGTCTCAAAATCTGTCCTTAGAATTCCCCCAAACATTCTTTAAATAAAATAAACAGATAAATGCAACACAAATGGGTTTTTGTCCTTCTTTTAAAAAGAAACAATACAAAAACATACCCTCTTTACATTAATATTTTAAAGTTTAGTTATTTGAAATGGCTAAGCAAAAACATATTTTTCTAAATTTCTTTCTTAAGTTCGTATATTGAATGGAAAATTATGAGTTACTTTTCTTTATCTGAGATCTTTAGGAAGACTTAAGATAATATAGCTTAAAAATAGTCAGATCCATGATAAACTATAAACAAAGAAAACTGATAATAAATATAAAACATTTTCAAAAAAATCATTAAAAACTTCTCATGATTTTTTGCATGTTTATCTGAATTACATTTAATTATTTGACTCGCTTACACAGAAATACAAAGTTTTTCTCTTTTTAAACATTTTTTTGCTTCATGTCTACACTGCAAAAACTGATTTCTAAGAAAGTTTTAAAAACCTTGTTTTTAGACATTTTAACTTTTTTTTTGTCTTATAAAAAATATTCTTACAGTTCTACTTGACATAAGACAAATTTTCTAGATTTGAGCAAAAAAAAAAAAAAAAAAATCTGCCAATGGGGTAAGCAAAATGTGCTTGGCTACACTGAAAAAAGTAAACATTGGTCTAACTTAAAAAAAATTGAAGTAATCGGTCACAATTAATTTAATTAGGTTTATCCAAGTTAATCTTTTTAAGTTTACTTTGAACAAACTTAATAAATTAACTTTGAAAGAACTTAATTTAATTACATGTCACCGATTACTTCAATTTTTTTACGTTAGACCCGTTTTCTTTTTTCAGTGTATATTCCTTAAAAAAAAAATTTTTTTTTTGCATTTAGAATAATTTTATTAGAATTTAATAGAAAATTTCACCATATTTAAGAAAATTTGGCTTATTTCAAGTAGGGCTGTAAGAATATATTTTCTTTTCAGACAAAAATTTGTTAAAATGTCAAAAAGCTTTTTTAAACTTTCTTAGAAATCTTTTTTTTTTTTTTTTTTGCAGTGTAATAGTTTTTTAAATATACTATTTAAATAAAGTTTATTTTTGTGATTTGTCAATTCAAAAACATGAGCCGTTTTTGCAGTAGGACCTATTTTCTAAAGAAATTTAATTTATGAACTGTACTAAACAAAGTTCTCATATTTTCATATAAAATGTACTACTTTAATTCATACATTTTCTATCTAAAAATAGAAAAATTGCACAAGATTATGCGAAACCAACCAAAAACATGCCACCACCTTGTCATTGCATCACATTTTTATACAGAATTCTAAGCTTTTTGGGAATTTTAATTTTTAGTTTTAATAACGATCCACTTTAACAATTTGAAATTATATTAATGTTCTCAAAGCATATTATTGCTGAATATAGATTTTACTTTAAGTCAGTCATTACTGGTTGCGTTCATATTTTGCTGCCTTCTGTGCTTTTTTAGGGGTGAACGAAGGGAACATAATAAAAATGTGGAATTTGTTATCAAAAAAGAAAAACATCGGCAAATTGCTTAACCTTTGCATCACTGATATGTGTTTCTAAGAAATGTGGACATTTTGAATTGCTTTAGCAATAAATAAAGACATGTTTCCTTTACCTGTTGTCAAGTTGACTTTCCGAATTTAATGAATGTGTCACTGACCACTTTAGAGCTATTTAAACCAACTGTTTTGCTACTTTATTTTTCCAAAAACACAATTTCCCCAAATGCAGATTCAGTTTATTCAATCTAACTTTAACAAAAACATGTGAAATGTGATATAACTGCAGTTGAAGTCTGCGTTTTCAGTTTGAGTCTGCGTATTTGAACTTGTCAGCGTCAACGTGTTCTTCCTACAGACGACCAGATGGAGCGTGCGTTGCTAGGACAGTTTTATAAAGAGCTCAAAGGTTCAGTCCAACTCGGGTGACCTGTTTTGATCACGGCATGTGTGTGTGAATATGAATACCTCATTATGCAGAAACTTTGACAAGTCATGTTGCTCGTTACTCGCATTAAGATTCAAGGTCTAGGTTTGCAAAGGGTCTCGGGTTGACAAGGGTGAGAACCTTTACAAGGATGCTATTTTGGGATGTTGCATCAGAAACCCCGGTGTGTTCGTGTGAGCGTGTGTGTTTGGAAGTTTAGTAACAAGGGCAAGGAAAGACAAAAGGAGCAGGTTACTTTTTTCCCCGGAGGCACAAGGTTCTGGTTGGTTTTGAGGATGTGCGTCAGAGCCTTCTTGATGTTTTTCTCCTTCATGCTGGACAGCACGGTCGGAGGCAGGAACAGCGACAGACCCCACTCCTTTCTGTTTGGGAGGAGATTGATTTTAGAGTGAAATCGTCCTTGGGCGGGAAAAGTTTTTCCGGCGAACCTAGGTTAAATACTTGCAGTAAAAGGCTGGTGTTTATCGCCAGAGTGGCTATAATCGACGGAACATTAAAGCCACTCTAAGAAGGACGGCTTTGTCTGTTCAAAGTCAGCCGTCTACTACAGATGGCACAAAAACAGTCAAAACTTACTGGATATATTTGAGGGAGACCTTCTGACTCTGTCTGGTCGTCATGGAGAGGATGTACATCTGCAGCGCGGCCAATCGCAGCGCGGCGTCGTACTTCAGCTCCGGCCCGAAGCGTTCCAAAACCACGTCGTTACAGCTCTAGCAAATTAGGGAACATAGTTGGTTTAGCGATTTTAAGAATTGCATTTCCTGTCTCTGAAGAGCATTCCAAGCAGAAGTTGTTCCCCGTTGAATCGGCTTGATATTCCTTCAAAGGGATGCAGCAGATAAAAGACACGGAAGCACCGAGCGGTGAACTCCGACAAGAAGGAATCATTCATTTCCCTTCTGTCAGGGTATTTCACTTGAATAATCATCAACGGAAACTCATCGGGGAGTCGTTTTGTTGTTTTAAAGAAAAGAACATCAAACAAAAGCTTACTTGTACGTAGAGGTATTCAAATGCCACGGGGTCCCTCCGGAGCAGCTCCACGGGGTCCCGGGGCATGAAGCTAATTCGGAAGAAACACTTCATCTTGTTGGAGCCGGGCCTCTGGGTCACCTGGGTTTGACGGTAATGTGCAAAAACGAAAGGAAAAAAAAAAATGAACGCATTAATTTCAGATGCTCCCGTTTGAAGCAAACCTGTGGCTTGGAGGTTCCTGGACATCGAAATTAGTTTTTTTCCTAGATCTGTAAGATGTCTTGCATCATCTTCCAAAATCTTGCAACAGCACTTGTACCTCCTAATCTTAGGGGTCACCAACTCCAGTCCTCGAGGGCTACCACCCTGCATGTTTTACATGTTTCCCTGCTCCGGCACACCCGGATCACACGACTTATTCACCATGTTGAGTTATGCAGAGGCCTTTTAATCACTCGTTCATCTGAGTTGGAGTGTTGGAGCAAAGTAAAGAACTCCAGAGTGGAGTCAGTGACCCGTGGAATCAATTATTTTGGAGCAGTGATCATTAACTCCCTTCTCCGTGGCCGGTATCCAGCAGGTTTTATGTGTTTCTCTGCTTCAACGCACCTGCTTCTAATGAATGGGCGATTAACAGACTTCTTCAGAACTCGACATGATCGAATCAGGTGCGTTGAAGCAGAGAGATACCTAAAACCTGCTGGATACCGTCCCTCGGGGAAAGGAGTTAGTGATCATCGTAGAGCCACACCTGTGTAGTCTGTGAGAAGTAAACGCACCCAATTTTCAAAATGTTTTATTATTCGTGAAGCCAGAAGCGTACTGGATCCTGACTGACATTTCCAAAACTCGTCTAAAAGTTTGTGCGGCTTTGCGTTTTTGTCATTGGAATGTTTACGAGACGAATTTTCTCGCAAAAAAAAGTCACACGAGTTCCACGACATTTGCGCAAGTTTTGCCATTTAATCGCAGTTTGGGCAATTTGTCCAAAGTATCAATAATCGAATGAAGATTTACAGATTTTCTTGCAATCTTGTGCCACCAACCATCGAAGCCCAACAGAATTAACTTTTCTTTTTAACTTTTAACAAAAAAGGTTTTGACTCAGATTTGAGCCATTTTAGCCTTTATATACTGTTAGCAATACAACTTGTTGCATGCTCAGCCTTTAGCTCCAGTTTGGGAATAATGGAAAGCATTTTTTTGTATGTGTTGCTTTCTTTGGTTGTGTAAATGTTGGCACTCCAGAATAGCAGTCAACAAATGAGTGACACGATCACCCTTAGATATAACACAACTTTTGTTATAATCTGGATTATTATATTGCAGAATAAACCCAGACGGAACCATTATTTGAAGGAACTCGGATGTTTTACCGTCCATGTGCGCGCCACACACAGAGCGCCACACCTGAATATTAAAACTGTCCTCTTATGACACAGCAGCCTCTTTACAATGTCGCTGTGGATCAGCGTGTCCATGGTGTGTGTGTGTGGAAAGAAACTGCATAAAGTGAAGTGTCGCCCCTGTTGAGCCACTGCTGATAAATGACATCGAGGTCTAACTGCTGTTTGAATACTGAGCAGAAATGTGTGTGTGTGTGTGTGAGAGAGACAGAAAAGGACAAAGACAGAAAAAGGGGAGAAGGTGTCCAACCTGAGTAAGCATCTCCTGTTCGTGCAGGAGAAGCAGTTTACTCCCAGAGCCGTCGGTCTTCTCCTCCAACACCAGGGAGAAGTGCTCGACGCATCGGATCGACAGCTTCTCCTGCAGGGTCAGGATCACCTCCTGAAACCATGCGACAAGAACAAAAGGCTCATCGAGATCCTTCGTGCAACAAAATAAAATATTTAAACTTTATCTTTAGACTATGATCATTTCAATACTTTTTATAGCATTTTCATTTTGATATATAAGTTTTGTTTTTAATTTAATTTCTAACAATGTTACGAATTTAGGGCTTTATATGGTACACAAAAATGGGAAAATTTGAGGGTCTGATGCATAAACTTCATCCAGAAAAACAAAATGTGCAAAGTATGTGACAATATGGAAAAATCGTTACTAAAAAAAAATTTAAAAATAGGTAAAAAAAAAAAAGCTGTAATGTGTACAATTATTCTATAATAATGTTAATGTTCAGGAAAAAAAATTTTAAAGAAATTGCTCAAACAAAAAAATTTTAAATTCAGTTTTTGGATATAAAGGTGTCGGGGTGGGAATTGAGAACCGGTTCTCGCTAAATTTTGCGTTGAGGTACAATTACATCGCACATTTTGCGATGACTCTGGGAGCGGATTATCAGACAGAAACCGGGGTATTTCTCTATCGGACAAATGAGAGGTGCGTAGAAGTCTTTACCCCATGGGGCTGAAAGATTAATGACCAGAGGGGGGTGAATCCCCCCCCCCCCCCTCTTCCAACAAATCGCACCCTGGTTGCTCATGGTGCAGATGAATAACTTTTTTTTGCCACTTAAACTACTCCAGAATTGATACGAGAATTGTTAGGGAATTAGATTGATAGGCAGAATCGACAATAATTGATCAATTCCCACCCCTACAAACGTGAGTTTCACTTGCAAGCAAATTGCAAATTTTATCATTAAAAAAAGTTTGTAAAAATCTGGGGGGAAATTCAACTGTGGGTGTTTTTATTTCCTAATTAAACATCAAAATCAAGGCGTGACATCTTAGAGATTTAAATGACATAAAGCTAGATATTAGCTAAACTAGCTATTGTACCTAAAATGAGCATCTAAGCTAGCTAGCGCTAACAATTTCAAGTTGGAATTTTATAATATTTCAGAATCTTCTGAATAAATTTGCAAAATAAAATTGTGCTAATTGTTGATTCAAGTCTGCAGAAATCTACTTTGTAACCAGCCCCGCTGTGACTAGCCATTAGCCTGTCAATCCATCAAAACTAACCTATTTTTTCAAACTGATGTTAAAATCTGCAACAAGTATGAAAAATGTTCATAAGGTTATAATGATATCTTGCAATGAATTCAAAAACTGTATATTACATCTGCAAATGGCAATAAAATGCGAAAAAATAATTTTAAAAAAGTTGAAGTTATCAGTGCATAAATGATAAGTGAAATTTTAGATAAAAACAAACAGGTAAAGGATTGCAACTGAATACATATCAACAGGGCTATAAATCATTTGCCTCCTCAAATGAATAAATACGGTTCTTAAACTAATGGAGCTTGAACAGCGACTGGGATTCCTGCTCCCTGTTGGTGTGTATTAAGACGTACAGTCTGGACTCCTAATGAAAGTCTCCCTGGGTAATTATAGGTGCAGCAGCGACTGCTAATTTCATGCCTTACAGCGTAAAGCACGCACCTTGATGGAGGTACTGCTGTCGAAGCGAAACGACTTTGTCTGCCCATTTTCCAGGTAGACCTTCAGGACATTTGGCATGAACAGGAGAGAGTTGTCCTTCACCGGGTTCTGCCAAGGAGGAACACCGTCAGTGGGTTTATTCTCAGCAACTGTCAATTTTATAAAGGGAATTCGTTGAAATGTGATTGTTGTGTGTGTTTTTCATTCCCTGAAGTCGCCGTCTTAAGTAGAAACCAGCTGGATTTGCCTATATAGGTCATACATAAGCGTGTGTGTGTGTGTGTGTGTGTGTGTGTGTGTGTGTGTGTGTGTGTGTGTGTTAGGACTGACTGGAACCTGGCCGTTTATAATGACCTCCTCAGCAAAGCGCACTTTGACCGGATTGGACTTGAGCATGGCTTTTTTGGCCGCGCTGATGAACGCAGATTTAGGGGACTGAGAGGCAGGCGTCCAAAAACAGAACGACAGGAAGAGAGGGAGATGGAGGGAGAGAGGGAAGAAAGGAAGAGGCAGACAGATGGAGGGAAGGAGATAAAAAGAAAACATGTGATCGAACGCAGAGAAGACCAAACGCTGTCCCACTGACATCGTCTCTTGAACCATAACTTTGTGTTTATAACAAACTTAATAAAAAGACCAAAACCACCAGTTGTTATTCTAATAATGACAGTTTTTAAAGGGATGAGATACGTCAAAGAGGCAGAATCTGTGTGTCTGAAGATAGGAAAATATATTTAGATTGATCAAACACAAACCTTCAGCAGAGTCAGTGGAAAGTACGACCCTAAACATACTCTATAATACAAAGTCTTATTTTCCCATTGGAAAAAATGTCATTCTTGACTTTTTTTAAGTGAAATAAACACTCCTGTCTCAAAGTTTATTGTTAATTTGTGGAGTGTTAAAAAAAAAAATCCTGGTAGAATATGAGTTATAGAGGAGTCTTGACCATATTTTGGGCAAATGGTCCAAAAAGTAGAGTTTTTAAAGTTAATTTTTACTTTAAAAATAGTGGTTTTGGCCTTTTTAAAGGGATTTTTTTTAACAGCAAATAAAATATGACACAAATAGTGGTTAAAACAGTTGCTTACAAACGGTAAATCCTACAAAAGTCACCAAAATAACTTAAAACTGACAAAACTAATAATTAAAAATTGGGATGCACCGATACCACTTTTTTCAAACCGATACTTGAATCTGAGTACTTGCCAATACCGAGTACTTCTACTGCACAGAAAAATGCAATGAATTGGAAGACAGGTTCTATTTTTGGTTAATTTTAACAAGTATATGGTATCATATCGGCCCGATACTGATACTGGTATCGGATCCTGGTATCTGTTGACTTTAATAAGTACGAGTACATGGTATCGTATCGGCCTGATACCGATACTGGTATCGGGTATCTGTTGACTTTAACAAGTACGAGTACATGGTATCGGCCCGATACCTATATCGTATCGGACCCTAGTATCTGTTAACTTTAACAACCCAATTATTTAAAACTGCGTTTAACTAAATATTTCATGTTCTCTTGTTGGTGTTTAAACATTTTGATTTGCAATGATATTTTTGTTTGTTTTAATGATTTGATTTGTTTTTTGATCATGTTTGATTCTGTTTTTTGTGAGGTACATTGTGATTTATGTCTGTGAAAGATGCTATATAAATAAACTTTAATTATTACTTACTTACTTACTGCAAGTATGAATACATGGTATTGGCCCGATACCTATATCGGTATCGGTGCATTCCTAATTAAAAATGTAAAAATCAACTATTTAAAAACAGTCAATGCTTTAAAATTGTGGCTCCAGTAAATATATTTCTAAATCGAGCTAATACAATGTCCTGGAACTTAATATTTTGTTGCTCAACCTGATCCGACAGGCTCCTTCTCCAGATGTTTCAGCTCCTTCCGCAGATGTTCAACAAGATCAATGCTAATAGGACACTTCAGAACAGTCCAGTGTTTGGTTCGGATCCAGTCTTGGGTGTGTTTCCTATTGAAAGACCCGTGATCTGAGACAGACCAGCTTTCTGATATTCAGCAGAACATTTCACTCTAGAACATTTTGACAGTCCTGAGATCTTGTTGAACCCTGAGCCGATTTTAAACACCCAGATTCATTTTTGTTTCCGTGAACAAAGAGCTGATGTGATTTGCCAAAAAAGACCCAGTTTTGTCTCATCAGTGCAAAAAGACGTCCTCCCAGAAGCTCATCAACGTGCATTTGGAGTGAATTCTAGTCTCATTTTGGTTGGTTTAGTTGGCTGGAGATGGTCTTCTAGCCTTTCCCTTTAACACGTTGCTCAATGATTGACTCTAATCTCCAGAGACGCTCTGTCCTCTGCTCTCTGTGGTCCACCTTCAGTGTGGTACACACCCTGACACCAGACAGCTCTGTGACTACCTTTGTCCCCTTAAACAAGACTTAGTGAGGATAATTTTAACTTTTCTAGGAGTTCCATCATTTTTATCCAGGCCAATTTCAGCTGTTTATTTTTATAAATATTCAGTCGAACCACAATTCAAGAGGGATGTTGGATTTTTAAAAGCAAATCAATACATTTTTATTTATTGTAACTTTTGTCAGTTTCAAGTAATTTCAGTGACCGCTGAATTTGTCTCTTTCACCGAAGCATACGGACAATTTCCTCCGCGTCTGTAGATCAGATAAATAAATCTAATCGTCTACTTACAGGATATGGTTGGACCACAGTCAACAGGATGGATTCCTTGCAGCTCCTGAAGCGAGGCAAACAGGAAATCGGTGACATCAGGACAAAACAACAATCAGAGAGAAGCAGGAACATGATTAGCCCGGGTGAAGTGGAATGAGATGCCGCTGGCAACAACAAACCCACGCAGTTAAAACCTGAAGCGTTCGACCACATTAATTTCCCACTTAATTAAAAAAAAAATAGTAAAGCGATTCTCGGAAACACAATTCAAATCATGGCGAGCCTCGCTCACTGAAGTCCACTCGTCATTTTTTCCCTTCGACTTCGAATTAAGCCGATGAGTGGAAATAATCGCTGATACTTGGCGGGAGCCTAATCGCAGGGATATTAACCGTGATTTTAATGGCTAACGATTATAAATTTAATTAGATGAATAATTTTTGTTTTGCCGAGGCTTGATGAATGCTAAAGCTGCTGTTTAAATTCAATCAAACTGAAGCAGAAGATTGTTTTTAAAGGGACAATGACTCAAACGAATGGCATCTATTAGGATAGAAGCTCTTCCACAGATTTGTTGTCTGGGCTATGGGGTTGCTCAATCTTCTGCCTGAGGAAAGGCAGGCGAAGGCTTTAAGCTCTCCTCTCAAGTCCATCTCTTTCATCTTTGACATACTTATGTTTAAAAAATGTGCCACATTTGCGAAAGCGACATCAACAGTTTGAAGCAGAACTGGCCATGCTGGTCTGATTTCAAGGCTATAACGTCAAATATGCAGTAGCTTTGTGCTAGCGCGCAATTTTTGTTCCTCCGTAACTTTTCCTGATCGATATTCATAGACGTTTTCACTAAGGGAATCCCACACACAATAGTCCGTTGTATTGCAGTCCAACTAAAAAGTTTCCCCAACTGTAGCATGTAGCATTTTTATTTTACTAACAAACAACAAAGTAGCAGAATAAAATAATAAAAGGAGAAAAAAAAACACACAAAAAACAAGCAAAAACGAACAAACCATATCTTGGGAATCCGTGTATGGTTTGTTCTTTGGTTTTTCTGTTTCAAAATAAAATCAGAAATAACAATAAACCGCATAGTTTGTTTGGTTTTTCAGTTTTTGAAAGCCAAAAGTAAAAATTAACAAAGACAAAAACCACAGTGGTGGATTTTTACCTTACCCTTTTTAACCTAAAATGCTAAATCCGGTAACTGTTTTAATTTGTTGCGACGCCGGAAGTGCCGGAAGAACACCGGAAGTCGAATTGTTTTGAGCTAAAGCGCGAAAACTTTGCAACAATGGTTGCACTGGAGCCCTTCACAAACTTGATACGCGGCTCTTTGAAGATGTCAAACCCCCACGCTGAAATCAGCGATGCTTTGCGCCGCCATGGAGCTCCACATCACTCTATATGAGTGTCAGAAGGTTCTGCATGGAGAACGATTTGAGAAGACGCAACTCTCAGTGCGTCAACTCCCTCTGGATAACACAAACATGTCCACGTCTTCGTCGTATTCTAAGTGCACGTGTGTGTTTTTTGTTTGTTTGTTTTTTATTGAACAGGTAGTTTCATTACAACTACAAATCTCAACAATCAAAACAAACTGGCATATACCGTAATAAATGGTTGAAAATGTACTTCCAACGGTTTGTCATGAAAAACAACAAAAGAACAACAATAAATCAATGCACACAAAACAAGACAAAGATGAAGAGGTCTGTCTGTTCAGTCAAAGAAAACTTTTGAAAAACTAATTGTTTTATCAATTTTTTGATTAAATAAATTAAGGCTTTTAATAGAGGCAATATACATTTTTAGATCAGATTCTTTAAAGGTGTAAAAGTTTTCCACCCCGTTTCATTTTGTGAATATAGTTGCTACAATTAAAGGAAGTTAATTAGAAACATTTCTTCAGAAGTGAGTTTTTAAAAATAAGAAGTCTTTGAAGCTTTGATAATATTACATTTTTGCCAATTTTTCTAAAAAGAAAACTTTGTAAATCAGACCAAGATATAGCTACCTTTGAACAATCCACAAACACACGTTCAATACTTTCACATCAAAAAGAAGTGCACGGTGCTGACCGCAGAGTTTGAAAACAAGTCAAGTCGCCACGAGTTCCAACTCGTGGAGGGAACAAAGCCTTTTTGTTTTAACCTGCAAATTGCAAAAAAAACAAGGCTTTTTTTTCCTTTGTCTATTTTTCGTTTGTCAAATTTTGTTTTAAAGCAAAAAAAAAAACAAGAAAACGAAATGATTATTTGGTTTTTCTGATTTTATTTTGAAAGGGAAAAACCAAAGAACGAACCATACACGGATTCTTGGGGCTTTTACATTCCATTTTTTACCTATTCATCTTGCATTGATTTTTTTTTTTTTTTTTTTAATCTTTAAATCCCTTGAACCAACTGTGTAATCTTACAGAGATGTCTTCTTTTACTAGCTCTTTTAGGAAAGGCTTCAGTAGCTTGGTGACGTGAACCGTCACAGCAGCGATTCTGAGGTTTGTATATCTACCTGACGAGGTCGATGACTCGTTCCCTGGGAGCTGAGCTGACGGGTTCATCATTGATCATGATGATCTCATCACCTGGGAGCAGCTTCCCCTCTGATGGACCACCTGTATGAATAAAAAAAACATGGAAATAAGCACAGATAATGAACTGGTCTAATTGTGAACACAAATAAATGTATTTTCTCCACTGGAAATGAAACACGAAGAAGAAAGTCTACAAATGTATACACAGATCTGGGTTTGTTTATCTCTAGTAATGTGCAACGGGGTGAGCGCTGAGATCCGCTTCCTTGGCCAAACACTCGAAACGGAATTTTGATTACTTCAGCTGTCTGCTTAAAATTCAACACTGATTGATAACTGTTAAGTGCTGCGTGTGTGTGTGTGTGTTTATGCAGCTGATGGCTGAGTGAAGTGTGTATGAGAGGGTTTGGCAGCAATTTCACAATCAACCAATCACTTTCAGGAGGAAAAAAAAGGACTCTAAACATCAATTTGTGGTCACTTTCTGTCTTGCAAGACGCAGCTGTTTAACCACCGTACAAGAGACTACGTGGATTTTGGAGTCTGTTTAAAACGCAGCGTTGACTTTTTTTGTCCTTTTTGAAGAATGTGCCGTAAACATTCACTTCTAGTTTTGGTGAGAAAGAAAACGCCACAGTGACGGCTCAGTTTGGGGAATGAATGACAAAAATGT
Source organism: Callopanchax toddi (assembly GCA_006937965.1). Taxonomy (NCBI): domain Eukaryota; kingdom Metazoa; phylum Chordata; class Actinopteri; order Cyprinodontiformes; family Nothobranchiidae; genus Callopanchax; species Callopanchax toddi. Next base: position 1,421,344 of record SSNR01000057.1, on the reverse strand, counting down.
CTACGTTTTGATGTACAAGTTTTTAAAAACGTTGTAAAAAGAGTTTGTTTGCAAAAGATTTGGAAAAAAAGGTCCAATAGCCAGTTAAACGACATGAGGTAAAATCTCAAAATACAAACTTTGCATGTGATTGTGTAAAAGCTAAGATTTCACAACGCAAGTTTAGTCACGGTAAAGTCCAACTTTTGGTGACATGTTTAAACTTTAAATGATGGGTTAGGAGCGATAGAGCTCTAAAGAAGACTTGGTCTTCGTAGCCTCGCCTTCCTCTGTTTATCTGGGTCCGGGTCGCGGGGGCATCATCCCAAGTAGGGCATCCCAGACCATCCTCTCTCCGGGTCAAGTCCACCAGCTCCTCAGCCGGGACGCCAAGGCGTTTCCTGGACAACCTGGAGATGTATTTCATCCAGTTTGTCCTGGGTCAACCCGGGGGCCTCCTGCCGGCAGGACATACTGAAAACACCTCCTAAGGGAGGCGTCCAGAAGGCATCCTAACCAGATGCCCGAACCACCTTAACTGGCTCCTGTCGATGTGGAGGAACAGCGGCTCTACTCCGAGTCTCTCCTGGATGTCCGAGCCCGATCACCCTGCGAAGGACACTCATTTCGGCTGCTTGTTTTTGCAATCTCGTTATTTCGGTCATTACCCAAAGCTCATAACCATAAGTTAGGATTGGGATGTAGGTCGACCGGTAAATCGAGAGCCGTGCTTTCGAGCTCAGCTCCTCCTTCACAACAGACCGGTTCAGCGTCCGCGTCACTGCCCCAATCCGCCTGTCGATGTCCTGCTCCCTCCTTTGAAGCATTTCGCCAAAATCCTATTGATGTCTGTGGCAACATTTTTTGCACTTATTTTTGTGAATTTTGTCTATGTCGTCCAATGTACTGCTACCAAGTTAAAGCACTTGTAGGTTGCTTTTTTTTCTCTAGAGTGTGAGAAGATGAACCGACAGGAAAAGGGGGGCTTGCCCAATCCAGGTCAGGGGAGAGGTCCTAAGTAGAGAAGTATGTTAAAGTCTTGTTCGTGAGTGGGGGAAAGAGGGAGATCGACAAGTGGATTGGGGCAGCGGCACTGGTTCCCAAAGTTGGGGTCGTGACCCCACTGTGGGTCTTGAAACCACAAATGGGGGTCCTTGGATGTTCTCCAGAACCAAAAGTGAATTTAAAATCCTTGCTAATACCATCTATTTGCCCCTACAACCTGTTACAAACAGTTGACTAAACAACTTAATAGCAGTATTTGTATATTTGCCAGTGCTGGTTGGGGTCACGAGTCTCTGCCACTGTTATTTTGTGGGTCAGAAGCCAAAAAGTTTGGGAACCACTGGTCTAGAGTGATGTGGATGCTGAACTGATCTGGTGTGGTGAAGAGAGAGCTCTCAATCTACGTCCCAATCCTCATCTATGGTCATGAGCTTTGGGTAATGACCGAAAGAACGAGATCACAGATACAAGCAGCCAAAATGAATTTCCCCTGTGAGGTGGCTGGGCTCAGCCTTAGACATCGGGTGAGGAGCTCGGACATTCAGGACGAACTCTGAGTAGAATTGTTGCTCCTCCACATTGAGGTGGTTCGGGCATCTGGTCAGGATGCCTGCATGGGGAGGTGTTTTGGGCATGTCCCGCTGGTAGGAGGCCTCAGAGTCAACCCAGGACAAGCTGGAACAAGTACATCTCCAGGTTGGTCTGGGAACACCTACGGGTCCCAGCGGAAGAGCTGGTGGAAGTGGAAGTGGAGAGGACGGTCTGGGATGCTGCCCCCGCGACCCGGACACAGATAAGCAGATAAAAGCAAGACGAGGTGTGAAAATAAACCAAAAAAGAGCTTCATTTTAAATGCATCGGCACCTTTAATACATTTCTGACCGTGGCACTGACCTGGTGTGACAGAGCGGACCACCACCGGTTTCTCACTGCCCGCCACGAAACCGAAACCCAAAACCGGATCCCGTCTCATCTCCACCAGACGAGGAGCGGGCGGGAGACCATCCAGGTGAACCTCCTCCAGGGAGCTGCTCTGGGACCCTTGACTAAAAACACCCAAAGAAAAAGAAAACTTCTGTAAACTCACAAACAGTTCAGATAATCTCCCAACCTACTGATCAAAAGTGATGTGAAATGAGTCAGCAGATCAATACGACATGGCTACGATTATAATTTAAAAGATTGAGTTGGTGCCGCTGGATAGAAAAGGCTTTCTCTAAACAACCTGAGTGCATATTAGAGGAAGATTAATGAATTCATCTGAACAAAAAAACATAGTTTTAGCTCAAATAGATAACATTAAAACTGTAATGAATGATTTTGAGCAATTTGTTCATAAATCACAGAGCATTTAAAACAGTTAAAGGCTGTTTTTCAAACAATGCTTCAGATCGGTGATTTGGAACCAAATACTTCTTAAGGACATATAAAAATCTGCAGACTAGTCTGATTAACAGTGCCCTTAATCATGTCATTATTTTTCAAAGGAGAATATATAGAGGCCTCTTCTTTTAGGTTAAGTGGTTAATTATAGATACGTATGCCACTCCCCTGATACCACAGTGCCACGTCTTGTGATGATTTTATCCATTATTATGTAAAGATAATGGTAATTAAAGCTGTCAGCAGAGCTACTGGACGCCCTAAAGCTTGGATTGAGTCACAGTTGAAGGGTGTTCAAATGTTCCAAATTAAAGGAGTTAATGGTAAACATCAGCCTTTTGGTTATTTTAAATAATAAGTTTTACATTAATGTTAATGTGCGTCTTTTAAGAATGAATTCACTTGATTTTATGTGTATATATATTTTTTGAAATGACCAAAACTTCACGCATTTGGACAAATACCTTAAAGTCAAAAAATTCAAATATTCTAAAATAATTCACCAAGTTTGGTAACATGTTCAAATCCATATACATTTTGCCCAACTTTTTTTTTTTTAAATCGAATTTGTCAAAACATGCAAACAGTAACTGACTTCTTTTTTTTTTTTTTGTTATTGGGAAATTTTATAGCAATAAGTAAATTATTTACTGTCCAGGTGTGTTTTGATGATGTTGCAGGACAGGTCTTCAGTGACGCACGCTTCAAAAACATTTGTGAAGCTGAATTTTTTAGCAGGGGAGCCTCTGTTGTATAGGAAGGATGAACTTTGAGCTTTTTATCCTAAAGTTCACAATCACCTCTTTAGTTCATGTTCAAGGACTGATTGTTGTCCCCGAACAAACCAGTTCCTCTCTGATTGTTTCATTACTCGTGGGTCAAACCATTGTCTTATGAGTGAATTTAATTAGCTGGTTTGAGAGTAATTTGGATACAAAGTCGTGTTTCAGTCGAGTAAAGAGCAGGGGACTAAGTACACATCCCTGAGGAACTCACGTACATCGCTTGATGGAGTGTGGTGTATTACTGGCAAAGAATTTCTCAAAAAAGGTTAAAAATCAAACCGTTACTATAAAATGAGCAGCGATGTGTGGCTGTAGTTAGCACGGCATATTAAAGGTGCTTCTATTTGTCTGCTCATGTGATGGTTTTCTCTTCTTTTAGAACCTAAAATGTTCTGTAAAAGCCAAAAATCCTACATAAAGTTGATTATAAATTGATCTTTGTTTGAGTGGTTGTGTCTCTCTGTATTAGCCATTTGACTGACCTGTGACCTATCTATGGTGTAATCTGCCTTGGACCTGATAGTAGATGGAAACCCCTCAAAACACTAAGCAAGATAACGCCCTTAGGAAGGAAGGTAGGAAACTATATATATTATATTTTAACTATGACATTTGACCAGTTTTCATTTAGGTGGCTTTTAAACATGTTGAGAATTTTTTTAAATTATTTTGCTATCAACTCCCTGGCTAGGCTTGGGCGGTATCAAAATTTTGATACAGTCAAACTTCCTCCACATTTTCCCGCGGTGTACGGTATTACCGTGACCGGGGTTGGACTGGGACCATTATTCGGCCCGTGCATTTTCCCACCACGAGCACTTAGAGCTAATGTTTGGTTTGGACCACTACGTTGTGTATTGTCCCAGGGGGCCGCTGTTGACTGAAGTGCTGTAAGCGTGCGTGAACACAACCGCGGCTGTATGAGTTCGTGCCGCAACAAGGAAGTGCTGATTATAACGAGCCGCTCAGATCGTCCGTACCGGCCCAAAGTTACCATCAGCTCACCGGCAGTCCAGCTCTGACCGTGCATTTTTTTCATGACTGTATTGAAAATGATACAGTTGCTGTTTTCAAACACCGGCTGTATACAGTATTATCATAATACCGCCCAAGCCTACTCCCTGCTATTCTAAACTCCCTCAAATACACTACATGTGACCTTGCAATGCTTTAATTCTCTCATTATCTCTCCCATTATCACAGTAATGTAGATAAGGTGCAGGAATCTCAACGTAAATCTGTCTGTAATCAGGTATATTCTTAATTTGTGAAGCTGGCTCATCCTGCCTGTCAAGGTCAGGGATTTTTAATCTCAAAGGAGGACAAAATGAGGTGAACATTGTCGGAAATACAATCAAAATGTCACATTTTAGTCAACTTCTACAATCACACCAACCTTAAAATCCTACTTGTATTCATCGTCTGCATTTTTCAAATAATCCATTTGGTTAAAGGCCATTTGGTATTATTTCATTATTATCATCTTAAATTACATTCAAACACTTATTGCCCCAAAGAAATAAATATAGCAAAAAAGAAAAGTGATTACTTTTTTTGGGGGCATCGGCTTTAAATTGATGTATTAAAAAATTCTTCTCTTTAAATTTGTCAAATTATAAGCTGAGTTTTTACCACATGAGATCATTTATGGATGCTGAGAGTCAAAACTAATTAAATACAGTCACAAACAGAGTGGAGCGAGTTGTCTAAAAGAATTAGCTAACCTCGTCTGAGGGGTACCTCAGGGTTCTGTCATTGGCCCGATACTCTTATGTCTGCTTCCTTCAAGACCAAAATTGTTCCATAAAATATTGTTGTTTTTTTAATCACATAGGTCTTTTAGCACCTTCCATCCAGCACTTTGTGCGCAACATTGGTGTTATTGTTGACTCTGCATCATCACTACAGCTGAAACTATTTTCACCGTCCTAACATCTCAAAACTGAAACTATTTGTGTATCTAAGCAGGAGAAAACCAGAAAGAAAGAAAGAACCATCACTTCCATTGATCTTAATGAGGAAGATTTTGAGCGATAATCCAAAAGTGACCAATCGTAAATGTTCTATTATGTCCCATAAAACGCCACCTTTTGGATGGGAGTTTTTAATCATGATGCATAAACTGTCGACACATGAAGTCTGTATGGAACTCTGAGCTGCTCGGTGGACGATTATAGACCAGATGATAAAAGTGACATCACACCTACACTGGGAATTTTGCAGTGTTATTGTTAAAACATGTTTCTCATTTTGTTTTACCTTTTTGATGACTGGAGTTTTTTTTTTTTTTTTAAACTCACATGTTGGTATAATAACTGCTACGTAGCCAGAATGCTTCAAGCTTGAAACAAAAATTGAAGAATGGCATCGTACCTTTTAATTAGTAATACAATGAAGCTGACCAATCAGGAGAAAGCTGTACGTTTCAGGGAAGTTGCTTTAAAAACACGGCTAAAATGAAAGTTTTAGAACAAAGGTGATGGTACAATAATAGTTTCTGTCAGACACCAGCCCCCTACACCGGTCCAGGTTACCAGATACTTGATGCTATCAGCACAAAAATTCATAAAAACATGCCGAAACACATAAACCTGCCCAAGCGGGTTAAATAAAGGTTTAAAAACAAAAAGCATCTCGTGCCCCCCTGACACCTCACCACGCTCCAATATTTGAGAAGTTCTGGTTTAAAGAGAAACACTTATCTGAACCAATCTGGCATTACGTGAAAGGTACTTGCCCCTTTGTTAAACCGATAATTACCTGTGATTAACCACAATATTTAAAAAATCAGTCCCACTAGCCACACCCGGGTTCTGATTACAGCCAGACATGTAGAATTAAGAAATCACGACAACATGACGTAGGCTAAAAGATCTCAAACAGCAACACTAACTTTTTAAAATAAATTTTATCCAGAATGGACAAAAATTGCGCAGTATAACTCCATCTTTAGAGTAAATAAAACACATTTCCCCTCATGATGATCATCCAACATACTTGTTAAGGAAGTCCCGTCCATCCCTGGCGATGTTCATGCTGTCCCAACTGTAAGGGGGCCCTTGCAGCCCTCCCCAGGAGCCTGGACCAGGAGGTGGCCAGCCTGATGTTTTATTTCTATGGCTGAAACAAAAAGAAGGGGCATTAGCTTCTATCTAATTAGAAATATTTTTGAAAGACTTTAATAAATCCACATAGGTGTAGACATTAGATCCAATGAGGACCAAAGTCTTGAGTAAAGATGGATTAAACCAAGCAAAGACTTAATGAACATTTACAAAAAGGTGCAACAAATCTTCAGCACTTTAACCCCCGTGTTCTGGATAAAGGTACTCAGCAACACTTAGTGTACCGCTGGTTGGAATCCTCTCAGACCAATTAGTGTGACTGTTCGTCTCCCAGCGAGGCGCACAGTGTGATGTGGTTCTGCTTAGTGCAATCGACCGCAGTCAGATAACAGCTCATTGATTCTGCAGCTCGGCGATCAATGGATGCGTATACGAGCATCGCTGTGCAGAATCGTGTGAGCGCGGCGAGGGAAAGCAAAGTCCTGATGTGACAGCTGACTCGCTTATTGCAGATTACGCTAACGATGTCAGTGAGGATCTCAGGACGGTGAGAACGGATAGAGACGGGACGAGAAAGTGGTTTCACTAGGGTAGAAATTCATAAAACACCCCAACTTCTACAAAAAATACAAAATACCTTTAAAAACCTGATTCACAAATGCAAAAATGTAAAACTAGAAACACAAGCTCTATGTACAAATAACCTTAGGGGGTCAATATGATCATCCATAAAAGTAAAAAATAGGGTAAAAATAAAAATAGTTGAAAATCTATACTATAAAAGGACGTCATCGCCATAACAATCCAGCCGATTGATCCCCTCGTTGGGCTGTCGATGGGTTGGATGCATCACTCTGTCATGCCATAGCTTGCAGTATTTGGAAAATTAAATCATGAGTATTTTAAGTATGTCAAGCCTGGTTACAGTAGGACCAAATGTAAAAAGTTCCACTTCAGAAAACAGGGGTATTTCCATGCTTCCATCAACAAAAACAGTGAAGGCATCACATTCTTAAAAATCTGTTGGTATTCAAGACATCCTCAGAAGCAACACGAGCCTTCCATCACAGTTGAGTTCCTCTCCATTCTGCTGCAATCCGTGGATTTTACTTCCAAGCTTTTGTTTTGGCTGATCTCATCCGAAAGAAAAACAGATCCGATCCAGAATCCCAATCAGAGGCTCTCGTGCTCCGTCTAAGCGGCGACGGCGGCGTTAACGGTGCTTCAGATCCCCTGTGTGCAGCCAGACGTTCGTCTTTATTTGTCATCGTGCTGCTGCTGAGAGCAGCTTTGGTCCAAACTGAACTAAACTGCTGTGGCCTTGCCTCCTTTATCCCATAATCCCTCTCATCAGAGAGAAAACAAATCCACGTCGTGTGTGAGTAGTTTTCTGAGGGAGTGTGTGCAGCTGTATTTATAGGTTTCTGTAACCATTTTTATTCATTCCCTAGAAAAAGTGTATTTTTTCTTAACCTACTAGAACAGAAATCACAGTAAAAAGCAACGCTTGCTTCAAAAAAGGCTCAAGTTAGCACGATTAGCTAGGAAATGCTAACCTGTTGACATTCAAGACTAATCTAAACAAAAATGTTTACATTCAGTACTTGGTGCGATAATTCCGCTTAAATTGAATTTCAATGCATGCTGTTAAACATAAATGTCAGGTTTCAAGTGTTTCCAAGCTTGTCATTTCTTTAAATTCAGCTAGCAATGTACACTGCTGCTAGCTTAGCCAACTAGCAAAGAAATCACATTACCAGGGACAGTGGGTTAGACAAAAATCAATCAACAAAGTTTAGCTAATGTCAGAAGAGACAGTAATGCTTATTTTACAGCAACAATGTCGACCATTAAAGTTTGAGCCCTAAAAAAATTAACCGTAAACATGCTAAAGAACGTTTAGAGGGGTAACGAAGGTGGAGGATTTAATGGAGAGTGTGGAAAAGATGTGAAGAAATATGTTCAAGCACGTTGGAATGGATGGAGAAACGTGTTAGGGGTGATGTGTGATAAAACAATTTCCACAAATTGAAAGGAAGGTGTAGAAGACAGTGGTGAGAGCAATGATGCCGTATGCTCTAGAGTACTCAATTAGACATTTTAAAGGGTGACTTCAACATCCATGAATGAGTGAAGCTAATTGGTGGGAGAGTAGAGGATGTAGAAGACAGGGTTATATGGAGGGAAAACCAAACTAAACTAAATGATTTCAAAATAAAACAGGAAGTTGAGAAAACAAATACATACCAAACTAATATGGTATTAGAAAAGCATGCAATGGTGCTATTCTTGAGTATTGCAATGATGTTGAACATGATGAACCCTCATTTTATGTATTTTAGCATTTTCACCGCTATCTGAATTTAGTACGTCACTTACGATTAGTGATATAGATGCTGCACACACTGATCTTGCATTAACAATAGGGTGACCAAACGTCCTTTCCCCCCCGGACATAATCTGTTTTCACGTTCTGTTCGGCGCGTCTTCACAGATGAATGAACATGTCCGGGTTTTATTGTTTTTCACTAGAAACAGGCAGGTACTAGCCCGTTTTGCGTGTGACGTAATACCTGAGCTGTTGCTTTGTGACAGACATCGGGCTACAGCACTGTTCCTGAAGTTCACAAAATACCAAAGTACAAGTGTAGCTTTTACAATATTTATGTCAAGAGGCAGTAGCTCAGTGGGTTAAGATGTTGGTATTGCAACCGGAAGGTCGCAGGTTTGAATCCCACTCCAATTGGGTTATTTTTGGTATTTTTTGTGCTTGACTTGTGAATCAAAATATGGTCACCCTAAATAACAATACATTGAGATATATTCTTCAGCCCTACAAAACAACCAATTTCTCTAAAACCACGGACTTGTTGAACTTTAAACGAATTAGACCTAAACCCATCACCTTTCTATCCTTTATTGCTGGAAAAACTCTGTATATAAACTCTGACCTATAAAGTGACATCACATGATGTAAGATGTCTTCTTTAAAAGTTTATTTCTTTAATTGAGGTGCTACAAACCAGCTGAATGGTCCCTCGGCCATTTCCATAAAGAAGTTTTCTTCAAAATGCCAGAAATCCAATATGCACTCAAAATAAACTTTAGGAACGTCTGGTCTTTTAAAGTTGACTTTGCAAAAGAAAAGGTCAGTATATTGACTTCAGTAAGAACTCTTCTTTTAAAGTGATCAATTTATGTTTCCTTATCTTAATGGATTCATTTTTCTCAGGCAGTAACTCAATCCTCTGGTTGAAATCCATCAATTTAACTTCGTCAGTGTCCTTTTCCTTTCTTGAAAAAATAAGAAATCTACAGGCATACACAATCGTTTAATCAAATTATTCAATTAAATGAAAGTCTTACATAAGGAAAGCATCAGAATATAGCAAAAGCTTTATGGTACAAAACATGGAGCTTGGTAAAAGACGAAGGGCGACCTTTGGTCTTCGAAAAAAGACCAAAAGTTAATTTGCAAGACTATTTATTCTTCAGGTTTTGCACCTGTGATATGTTCACAAACAAGATTTTGTCAGAATCAGAATAGTTTTCATACAAAAGAACAATGAAATTGCCAAGGGAAATGCTGAAAAATAGACACTTTTAAAAATATCTTACAGTTTTTGTTCTATATTTTGATACTTTCCCCAAATCTGATACCATGAAAATGCCTAAAAACACATTTTTTGCCCAGAATTGACAGCGTTACTTTTTAAATACATTACGTACAATCTGCTAGCATTTGGAGTATGTGTTATGAATGACTCCCAGCTACTATGACACCAACTTTTAGCTCTATGTCTGTACAGCTGATTGAGTTACAGACATTTTTTATGATTTTTAAAGTCAACTGATTGTGTCGGCCATCATGAATTGGGATGATTTCACTTACCTTCATATGGCAGGCAATAGAGCGCGATTGTTTCAAAATAATAGCCAGTTACGCTCAGTCTTTTTTAATCCATTATGCCATTTATGTGGACATTATTGCCAACTACATGCCTGGCATGGGCATTTCATTCAATCGTCTCAACTGGATGGAGATTTCTACGGGTTTTTTCTAAACTGAAGGAAAAAAAATCAGGACTAGTGTGCTCATAGCTCTTAAATCTGTCGGATTAGTCCTGTGGGAACTGTGACCTCACCAGTTGAACACAACCTGCCACAAGGAAGACAGAAGTTAAATGTATACATGGTAATAAACAAGCAGATTATTCCAACGGTGGCCTATTTATGTAATCGTTCAACATAAAGTCCACAGAATCGTTTCTCTATGTTTTCTTTCTGCTATTGATTTGTCATGACTGACCGCACAAAGATCATCATTATAGCTGTTGATCGTCTTTGATTTCTCATTCAAAAAACAAAGACTGGCTCACAGTTATCTATTACACAACAATGCATATCCTCTTGCATAACAGGAGTCGGGATGTAAATGGAGCTTCACTCAACGAAATGACACCTGGATGCATTTCCAAACCCCTAAACATCAACTAAAGTTGATAAATAGCAATTTCTCACCAGATAGTCAGAGATGTGCATGTTACATTATGTACATTTGGTTTTCTATCCCTCACATAGTGTGGTCAGCCATCTGATCGGCTCCAAAGTCATCCTGTAGCCCAACAATGACCCCAAACGTACAATCCGAGTCATGAAGAACAAGGCATCCTGCGGCAGATGGCCCTACGGAGCCCTGAGCCCATCATCATTTTGGGATTACATAAAGAAACAGAAACAACAGCGGCGGCTTAAATCCACAGAGAAACTTTGGGAGCTTCTTTAAGACGTTTCGTGGCTTTACACAGACGTGTGGCATCTTGGGATTTTCTAACGTGTCTTGTGTGCAGTCGCATGCAGAATTTCTGTTACTGTGAAATGGTTGGAATTCCAAAAGGAATGAAAACTGAAAAAGAGCAAGAGTCAGTAGGTGAAATTAGTTTGGAAATGATGTTTGTTGTTAGCCAAGAGTCCTTTCCTTCAAGTTTTCTTGGGAAAAAAAGTTTCCAATGTCTAAAACGTCTACAATCAAAATTACAAGGGGGTCCAGGTCCCAAAGCAACCATATTGTTGCGATGATGATGTTTTTCCGAAATAAAGGCTCTTTCTTATTGCTGAATCGTGACCTCTGAATCTAACTTTAACCAAGTGAGGTGTAGATGTTGTTTTGGGTTCTTTTCTTTTTAAATGTCTTTAGAACAGGGCATGGTGTGTGTTGCTTTTTGAGATCTTTTAGCCTACTTCATGTTGTCAGACAGGTTTGATTTAAATGATTTCTTAATTCTACAGGTCTGGCAGTAAATTAGTCGAACTGAACTTAGCTTTACAAATAATGTGGGTAATCACCAACTCAGCTAATGGACGTTAAAATACAAAAAAATGATGTAACTCAATGAATTTTACAAAAATATTGTTACTTATTGTTAAATTTGCTGGTAGATTTGTTTTTGCAGTTCTAATTTTGTTGTTTATTATCATTTTTATTAATACTTTTTAACACATTGTAGTTTTATAGAAATTTGATTGAAGGTAAGCATACAACAGCTAGGCTTCAGCCAACACCTTTGTGGTTTCTTTTTGCGATTTTGTATTATTGTGTTCTTTTTTTTACTTCTAAAAATGACCAAAATAAAAAACAATTTAATTGCTTTCTGAATGCTAAGAGTCCTGTACAATACTACTTCTTTGCCTATAACCGATTAACTTTTGGAACCAATTTAAGATGGCCGCCACAGATAATTGATCTTAGCAAACACAAAAAATGGCTATAACTTAATTTGACAGGTATTTAGCTAAAATTTTATGCGTTTCTAACTAAAAGTTATTTATAAAACACATTCTGAGTGGTGATGGTGGGACTTCCGGAGACCCTGCATCCCCTAAAGAGGACATTGGGTTTTTGCACAATAGTTTCGATGCTTTATTCTCTTCAACTTAGACCTGTGTTTGATATTTATGAAGACTGGTTTTTTGGTTATTTATGTAAAAGATATTTTCATAATTTTATCCTTAATTTTGAACAATTAAATATTCAAAAGTACTGCTTGGGTTTTTCATATCTACGTGACTCGAGTAATCTGAAAATACTAGAAGAAATAAAGACTTCACACCAAAAAGGGCTCAGGTCTCTTGAGGTTAAGTCAATCATTTCCCATTGGAGTCAAAACAATTGCATTCCATGGCTCACTGATTCTAGAAAAAACACAGAAATTGCTAAAACTTGGTCGATTTTGTTCTAACATTTGACCAAAACAGCTATAGGTAAAATAGGTATGAAAGCAAACAGCAACTTTATGAGGTTATAGGCATTTTTTTCTGTTTTGGTGAAAATAAATAGTTTGATTCTAGTACCTGGAAGCCATTTAAAGAAACTAATAATTGCTGTTCTTTTTTTTCTTTTTTTTTTAAGTCGAGGAACTTACAAATGAGCCTTAAGTATGTTTTAAATATCTGAAACCAGAGTTGGTAAAACCTCTATGTCTAAACAATGGTTGTCTCAACCAGCTACAGTTCTCGGTGTTTCCTCTGAATAACTTGTATTTGGATCACTGAACCTCAAATTCTCGCTTGCAGAAAACAAGCTAGATCTGAATCTGCGTTGCTTTCTGTCAACACACGGGGTGCAAATAATTTAGTTTGACCCTTCTTTTCAAAGATCTCTCAGCAGACTGACTGACTTTGCACAAAAGAAGCCTCCCAACATGTTTTAGCCTACATTACAACAATACCTTCCACAGCCAGTGAGGCAAAATCCGCCTCCCCCAGCTGGGCTAGTCCTGCAGATTTTTTACCACTTTACACTCTACAGGACATCTGGGGTAATTTCAGATCATGCACAATTCATTGGAGAACTTCTTTCCCTCCCTCAGCTCAGCTGCTGAGTGTCTGGAATGCTTCCGAAGAGGACCGTCTCTTTTTAGAAAGAGTTGTAGGTTAAGTGGTTGAAAGTAAAATATGTGAAATATACATGAATGTGTTCCTGAATTAAGAGTCCATTCTAAACATTTCTACTAACAGAAGAAAGGTTATTTTGGGAAATCTAAAGAAGGGTTACTCAGTTCTGGAAGTTCAAACAAAAAAATAATAATAAATCCTCCTGAAATAACTTCATAAAAGTTCACTAGATTTGGGTTAAAAGCCCCACACTTTATTAGTACCTTGGTCAGAGTCATGCTGTTATTAAAACATACCTAAAGGTCAAAGATGAACCTTTTTATGCATAAATTATGACCTGAGTCTGGGCTGCGACTGTTGGTGACAAAAACGGGAAGACAATTTGGGAAAACCTCAGGGCACTGTTCTCGTATCACTGGAATTTTGAAAAATATGTTCGAAAAGTTTGCAACTAATTTCTCCTCGAAAGACACAGAGTCTTCACAGATATCTGGAACACATTTAAATTGAGTTTATGTGAGTCGGAAAGTAATGTGAGACAACTTTCCCAACCAAATTGGGAATAAAATAATAGTAAATGTTGAACAAATTGAGACATAATTAGGACATGCTGGGACTAAATTGCGACAAGTAAGCTTGCACGAGTCACAAATTTTTTTTGCACTTGCTCAACAAGTATTGTACTAATTCAGTATGAGCCCAAGAGAAAATGTCAATTCCCTCAATATTTCGTCCCTCTAATAGGGATGTGCTTCAATAATTCAACTTGTTAACAGCATGAGACATCGTTAGGTCGTAATCGATGCTCAAAGTCACATGACCAGTTACTGAGACACAAAGTTTTTGTTGGAGTATCCCCACCATTTTTTGCTGGCTTGTTTCAATAAGTTGTTTGAGATGACTTGAATATGCTACTTTCATGATAAATCATCACAGTATGAGAACTTTTTATGCTTGCCATAAATTTCACCAGTAAGCCAAATATCCCTAACTTTTTGTCGATAGTGTATATACATACGTACTACTAGGTTAGGGTGGTATCCAAATTCTGATGCCGTCAAACTTCCTTCACATTTTCCGGCGGTATGCGGTATCACCGTGACAAAGATTGGACTGGGCCACAATTCGGCTCGGGCAATTTTGGCCATGGCTCCAACCATGAGCACTTACATCTGATGTTTGGTTCAGACGGCTATGTTGTGGGTTATCCTTGGGGGGGGGTGTTTGCTATTGGCTGAAGCTTGCGCGAGTACACCCGTGGCCATACAAGCTTGCACCGCAACAGGAATTGATTAAAATGAGCTGCTCAGATTGCGGATTGCGTCCGGCTCAAAGTTACCATTGGCCCACCGACTTGACTATGCATTTTTTTAATGACGTATTGGAACTGATAACGTTGCAATTTTTAAACACCAGCTGTATACGGTATAACCATAATACTCCCAAGTCTAATACGTATATATATATATATATATATATATATATATATATATATGTTTATTCATTTAGAGGACACTTCTATCCAAAGCGACTTATTTGCGACCTATCAGGCATGTTGTGATCTGTGGGGGAAACTATAGGAAAGCCACGCATGCGGAGAACTAACTCCACGCAGAAAGGTATTCAAACCTGCGACCTTCTTGCTGCAAGGTAAAAGTGCTAACAACTGCACCACTATACATCTCATATGTATCATGAAGTTTACATATGCACACAAGCATGTGCACGCGCATACACTCACGCACGTTCGTATTAACTTCTCGAGACATCCATCCCTTCTTCACAAATAAACAAAACACATAAAATGAGTAAATAAACTTAAAACCTGAAAAATTGATGGATGACAGAAAAAGGTATTATGCAATAAGCTCCAGTTCTAGGCATATTTACTATAACCAAGCATCATTTAACATGGTCCACCAAATCTTTAACATTCAAACCAATAGATGACAAACTAAACCATAATGATTCACCTTCAGTTTAGCTAGTCTTTTCCTCCATTAGCTCCAGCGTTGACTATGGGTGTCCAAACCTTTACATTCCTCTTCAAGTCTATTAGACTGATCAAAGACGATTTGCTCATCGTCCAATCCGACATTAATCGCTCAGATTTTATTAATTGGCTTCCTAACGAGGTTTCTTCCCGTTACTAATCCTGGAAGTTAACACAGCTCCTACTCAAACCATCGTCTGGCCCCTCCTGAATCCAATCCACATTCCGTCTCCTCTCTTGTTCTGTTTGCTGCCCTCCTTCTCCACCGTCTCTTCATAAATGAAACATCGGTGCATGTTGTTCAAAGTTGCCCTAGAACTGTTTCCAATTTATATTCTGTAACCCTCCGATTTGACGACGACAAGCTTTGACCTACAGCGTGTATTATGCACACGTATATGCATGCATTTAAATAACCACTTTAAAGAAAATTCTTTATGTAACACTTTGAACTTACTCCATTTTGCACGCTCTGCCGAGCTCTTGCAGAGGGACAAGATTTCCTAAACAAGCAGAAAAAGATCAAAGTTGCAGCAAAAGTTTTGGAATCTATTGAAAGTTAAAGATATAATTTATTTTTAGAACTACAGTCCGTTTTATTCTGATATCTGAGGATCAAAATCAGCTGCACTGGCTGCACAACTCAATCGATATTAAATCATTTTAAATCGAATTGTGCCCGAAAATGAAGGAATCAGTATTCAGAACATTTGGGAAAGTGTACAAACAGCCTAAAATCTCAATGAACCTGCTGGAAATAATGATTAAAATTTGTCATTTTGTAGATATATCACCATATTCAACTTTCCGTCGTTCAAACGCTAAATGAAAACTTAAGTTCTCGATGAAACTTTGGGGTGTCTGGCATTGGGTGCACAGTATCCAACACCAGTTTTCATTGCTAGATTAGTCTTCAACGCCTAGATGTTCAACTTTTATTCAGTGCAATGGTGTAGATTTGCTCTCGACAGCACCTCGGTCCGCTGGGCTGCACGTGGTGGGGATGCAGCTCTATTTCTGTAACCTTGGATCGAGATTTTGGCGAGGACTATTCATCGCTGGGTATTGGTGGGGACACGTCACCTCCGTCCACGCTCTCTATGAAAATGATTGGATACAGTTCACCTTCCTTGTGGAGGATGTCAGTGACATCTGTATTCTGGATATCTGTCAAGTCAGCAGTCTTCACTAGGATTGTACTGACCCAAACTGAGAGACTATTTAAAGGCTCAGGAAACTGGAGAGTTAATTAGCCGGGTTGGTGCAACGCCACGAGTTTCCAATATTTAACTATTAAGGTTGTAATTTTCTGAGACGCAACATTTCGGGTTTTCATGATCCGTAAGCCATAATTGTGAAAATTACAAGGAATAATGACTCGAAATGTTTAATTATGTGTAATGATCTATGGATTATATGAGTTCCACTTTCTGAAATAACTGGCAAAAAAACGTTTGAACTTTTTCACGATAATCACCTGTCTTCCTTCCACACATACTGTTCTTTGAGCCTGTGATAAAGCCTGACCGGTACTTGTGGTATTTAACAAGACTGAGATTGTTATTTCCTCTAGGGGTGAAGCAGCTCTTTGGGATTGATGTGGAAACGCGCCAACAGCATGTGACGATGCAGTCTATTAAAAGCTCGCTATAAAAACACAATTGTTACCGATGCATATAGGTTGGTGGATGAGTTCCGTCACCGAAGCTTGACAGTAGCACAACCGCTCCAAACTTACCGTATCATCACTTTTAGATGTTAGATGTCCATTAATCACAACCTGGTAAAAACCACTGGACCACTGCAGCACCAATAAACCTCCAACTCGGAACAATAAGTCAGGTTAGACACCTCAAACAGAGCTGTCTCAGCTCTAAATCTATCACTGGTTCTGCTCCTCTTCATTCCAATCCCTAAGTAGATCCAGCTAGAACTGGACAAAACCTGCCAGGAAAAAGCTGAAACATTCAGTTTCTACAAGCTTCGGTTGATGAACCACAGCTGTAACTGTAGGCAGAAAAATAACTGCAAATAGAGTGCTGTGAGAAAGTATTGCCCTCTCACTAAAAGATCCGAAAAAGCAAAACATCATGCCTGGTCCTAAAGAAATTCAAGAGCAAAAAAACTCAGAATATTTAAAGTACTTCTCACTCGGTTACGGTTAAGTTCAGAGGACATGACTCAATAATGACAAAGACCTTCAGGGGAACATCTTGATGAGTCCCATTACTTTTGGGTAAATATTCTGTTGACTGATGAGACAAAAGTAGACTTTTTGGAAGGTGTGTGACCCGTTACACTTGGTCTAAAACTAAAACATCCTCATAGCAACAGTCAAACGTGGTGGTGGTAGTGTGAAGATCTGGGACTGCTTCAGGAATATTTCGCTGTTCAGGACAGTTTAGAACGTGGAAATATTGGAAGAGCATTCAGCTGACCAATTCTGCGATAGATTGAAATTTGACAGAAAATTCTTAACAGAATATGTTTTTGCCGTAACATTTTTTCTTCTAAACATTATTGAACAGAACACAATGCTTATACTGAGTGTACAACAGAATTAACATTCACGTGAAACCACACTCCTCCAATGCAAAAAGCAACATATATTCTTTGACGCGACTAAGGTATTAGCATATGAGGTTCCATATTAGCATAACTTCTGTTTTAGCTGTTGTGTTTTGAGCTAATGTCGTTGTGTTGTCGCTAATGTCGTTGTGTTGTCGCTAATGTCATCGTGTTGTGGCTTTTGTTAGGCTATGGGCTAATGTCGTATTGTGGCCTTTGTTGTGGGCTAACGTTGTTGTGTTGTGGCCTTTGTTGTGGGCTAACATCGTTGTGTTGTGGCCTTTGTTGTGGGCTAACGTCGTTGTGTTGTGGCCTTTGTTGCGGGCTAACGTCGTTGTGTTGTGGCCTTTGTTGTAGGCTAACGTCATTGTGTTGTCGCTAATATCATTGTGTTGTGGCTTTTGTTGTGGGCTAATGCTGTTGTTGTCGCTAATATCATTGTGTTGTGGCTTTTGTTGTGGGCTAATGCTGTTGTGGTTTTTGTTTTGTGTTAATGTTGTTTTGTTGCTAATGTCATGTTGTGACTGTTGATGTAGGCTAATGTCATTGTGTTGTGGCCTTTGTTGTGGGCTAATGTTGTTGTGTTATCACTAATGTTGTGTTGTGGCTGTTGTTTTGGGCTAATGTTGTGTTGTGGCTAATGTTGTGTTGTGGGCCAATGTTGTGCTGTGGCTGTTGTTTTGGGCTAATGTTGTGTTGTGGCTAATGTTGCGTTGTGGGCCAATGTTGTGTTGTGGCTAATGTGTTGTTGCTAATGTCGTTGTGTTGTTGCTAATGTTGTGTTGTGGGCCAATGTTGTGTTGTGGCTAATGTTGTGTTGTGGGCCAATGTTGTGTTGTGGGCCAATGTTGTGTTGTGGCTAATGTTGTGTTGTGGGCCAATGTTGTGTTGTGGCTAATGTGTTGATGCTAATGTCGTCGTGTTGTTGCTAATGTTGTGTTGTGGGCCAATGTTGTGTTGTGGCTAATGTTGTGTTGTGGGCTAATGTTGTGTTGTGGCTAATGTTGTGTTGTGGGCCAATGTTGTGTTGTGGCTAATGTGTTGTTGCTAATGTCGTTGTGTTGTTGCTAATGTTGTGTTGTCGGTTTTGCATTTCATTGAACCTTCTTGGCCCTTGTAGTCTACATTCAAAAGGGCAATATTTTTGTTTATTACAGCATTAGCATGTAATATATTGCTTACACAAAACACTCACAATTATTGCTACTATTTTATAGTATATTTTATAATGTATTAATGCTCTATAAATAGTTTATTAACTAGCTTGTTAACACCTTACAAAACATTAATATATATTGGTAAAATTGTTACTTGCTATTTGGCAAGAAAAAAGGTCCGTTCTTATTTGATGCATTATAAATGTTTACTAATGGTTTATTAAGTGTTAATAACTGCATTATTATTTAGTATTTTATGAAGGTAGTGTTAGAGTAGAGCTGATTTCTATCTGAGAAGGTGTTAGAACATGTCCTTCATCTAATCAATTAGAAAAACAGGAGAACGGGTGTGTCAGGATGCACGTCTGCTTCCCATTTGTAGAACAATTCAGAGCTGAAGAATCTCTTTGTCACAGAGACGCATCCAATCAAATCACAAACCGGCTGAAAATATTACAACTGACTGGAACATCTGCACTCAACTCTGAGGCATAATTCTGCAGGCTAAAAATACCCCGACAGAACAAGCGTCACTAAACGCTCCCTGAATAAGATTACACCGGAGAATGGTGATCATTAGGATGAATGAGAAACACTTAAGCTCACAATGGAGTCCTTGAATCATAATGCTGGCGAGAAAATCTCTTAAGGCTCAGAGTACACTAACAGGGGAAAAAAAGACTTAAAAACTGTAGAAAGATTGAAAAGTCGAAGAACAGCAAGGAGAAAAAGGACAATCTGATAAAAAATGTAATCAGAATCACGGTTTTTATAAATCACATTCAGAAAAGCAAACATGCCCTTTTGGGAGGAATTACAATAACGTACTGTAATTATTTTTGGCTGTTGTCAAAAGATTTCCTGATCCCGCTTTGGTCAAATTAAACTCGTGTAAACTTTAAAATCAGTGGCACCAATACTGGAATTGAAGAAAAATTCTTAAATCTAAGTAAAAATGTGTTATCTCAATTCTTTCTTTGATTTAAATAACATTTAAATATTTAATTATTACTGAAAGGAGTCCTCATTTATGCACCCAGACATCTGAAAATACCTCATCTGAACCCTTTTACTTTTTAAAAATTAATTTCTAATTCTCCTTTCACTTTTTTTTTGTCATTTTAGCATGAACATAACCCCCCTCCCCCCAAAATAGCAAATACGAAAGATGAAAAAAAAAAACAACAAAAAACAGATGGAACTTGGGTTTATAGCAATATCGCCCCTTTATTTTATTTTATATTTATATTTAATTTTATTTTTTCATTCTCCTTTCACTTTTTGTTGTTGCCATTTTAGCATGAACGTTAAAAAAAAATGAAGAAAAAAAAACGGATGGAACTTCCAGGTCTAAATTGCTGTAAAATAAATAAATGAAACAAACTTTTTTCTAAATAAGTTAATTGCAATGAAAATATGTGCAAATTAAACATTTTGGAATCTAAATCTAAATATTTTAAAGTTTTTTGGGGGGCAGTCGGCCTGCCAGTTAAAGGGTTAAATAAAAGCTGAACAGTCTGGTGAGTTCAACATAGAAAATGTGTAAATGTTTTAGCATTTAAAGGCACACTATGCAGTTTTGGCTTCTTTTTAGCACCCCCTAGTGTCCGTTTTAAGTCACTGTCAAAAACGTTAGCATTGTTTCTGCTCAGACACCCCTAAATCTAACTGTTGAAGTGTCTCCTCAGCCTTCATTGCTATCTACTGGAGCGGTTCATCACTCATTCAAAGAAATCAGCTGTGTTTAAGCAGGGAGAGATTGAAAAAAATCAGGACTCATGAGCTAAAAACACTCAGACGCTAGCATAACCGCTAGCCACATTAGGTTAGCCTAACCCTCGTGAGATACATGACTTTGTGAGACTTCAGAGCACTGTACCGGAGACTCTGAAGTTGCAAACGTGGTATTCTGGACTCAAGCAGCAGATTGGACTTTGTGACTTTTCATAACCGTGTAAAGGGTCATATTAGCACATCCGGCAATCGCTTTAGTTTTCTGAAAATGTTTCTGAAGCTAAAAGATGAGTCTGAATTCTTGACCTCATGTTTTACATCTACCCGCAGTGCTTTTTGTTTACACGTGTGTGTGTGTGTGTGTGTGTATACTGTAAAATCAATATACAATTGGCGAGCGTGCCAGCGTGGCTCTGAGAATACACACCGGCACTTTAGTATTATGTGACAGTATTTGGAGCAGAACTAATCGCTCCACTAGCCTCTTTGGCAAGCAAACAAACAAACAAACAAACGAACAAACGAACTCAGTCAGGCATTTATCCATCACCTCCATCTCTCACCTCCATCACCCCCACCCCCTTTATTTAACCTTCAATCCATTTGACAGCATCCGTACAAGCGCTACACAAATGTATGCAACCAAACAAAACGTACCTGCTTGAACAAATGACACTGGGATACGCAACAAGTTCATTAATTCCACATTCTTTCTGCCGTGTTTGATTCGTTTCTCAGTAATGCTCCTTCCTTGTTGCGCAGTGTGAGCTACAGAGAAACAGAATACTTAAAATTCAAGATGTAGGAGATATTTTTAACGTCCTTCAACCGTGAAGTTGCTGACTGTGTGTGGAAAAGCCAAGCCTAAGTGATCAATTATTGATCACATACTCGCTAAAAGACACGTTGGGTATGTTTGTGGGCTAGAAACATCCTTTTTTCATTAGTTTAAGTCTGGAAAACTGCTACTGACGTACGGTTCATATATCGACATGCTGCTGAATGCTTTCATGCCAATGGAGACTGCTGCTATGAAAGATGAATGGGAGGTAAAGAATGCTTGCCGTTTCTAAGCTGGTGCAGTTTAACTGGTGTGCAGATTAATGGCAGTCAATAAGAGGATGTGTTCAGCCATTATTTAAGTTCACATGTAAGGTGTTCAGGTTATATTTCATATTTGAGTCATTTCTCTTAGCTAACAGCTAAAATGTGAGCAATACATTGGCTCAGGAACTGCTGGTTCCTCTCCTAGAGGAATTGGTCACCAAGCAACAACCATGTACTGTAAATACAGGATATAACGGGTAATTTTGACCAAAATATCACAAAATTTTTGCCAGAGGTGTTATACGCTGAACCAGAACAGATACTGGTAGGTAGCTAGTTAGATTTCTGCTGTGAATTACATAGAAATCATGGTTCATGTGATGAATACTGACCATAATCTAATGTTTTCATAAACTGCTAAGAAAAATTTGATTGTTTTATGGAAGCAGAAATCCACTTTGGTGCTAGCCATTAACCTGAGAACTAATCGTTATTTCTTCAAACTGAGGCCATTCAAAGAGCCAATGGTGCAGATTTGCTCAAGACATTGGTGGGGCCCAGGATGGGACGCGCGAGGGGGGTCTGCGCTAGCGTTTGCCGAAACAGGAAGTGCAGATTAAAGCAATCTGTCCTGGTCACGGTCCGGGGATTAGACCAAAGTTTCCATCACCGCGATGGCCAGGCCCCCTCCAGACCCAGGACAGGTGTCATTGGCATAAGCGGCTTGGTGTGGACCCCTAGGGTCGATCCAGACACGTATGCCTCCTCACCGTGGACACAGGTCCGTCCGCAACCTCCGCGCACAGCACTTGGTCCACTGGACTGCACATATTATTATATACAGCGCTATTTCTGCACCCTTGGATTGAATTATTGGTGGGGACACATCACCTCCGGCCATGCCAAATCTACACCCATGCAAAGAGCCATCTAAAACCATGTATGGCATTAGTTCATAACATTTCTACACAAACACCCTTCAAAGATTGGACCACTTTAACCCTAGAGCCTTAAATGTATCATGTTTGTTTTTTCTATTTGTATAACGAAATAGACATAAACCTCAAACATAATGTAACCAGAAAACCTCAAAATGTCTAACATTTCTAATTTGTGAGTTACAGTGTAAAGTAATGTAGCTTGCCACATTATTTCTCTGCTCATAGCTCAAAGGATAAAGTTTTGTAAATAATATCGGACCCAGTATTGGCCAATTTTACCGATCCAACTAAAAGTGCTGGATCGGCACCAATATCCAGTCCAGCATCGGTATTGGTGCATCCCTATGGTGACGTGTTCAACTGGTTGCCCACGAATGGTGATGTGACACATTTTTACACCTTTGCGTTCTTTAATACTTCTGAAAATGTTTTGCCTGTTGTACTTTTCTCTGTCTAACATTGTGCTGTATCTTTTAACTTTTACTGACTCACTTTGTTACATCAGGTATTATAAAAGGTGCTTTATAAACACAGTGTGAGTGTTTGAATATTAGGAAAGCGTGATATCGCTGAATATTGCGACTACAATAGTAATCGCGATAAATCTACATTTGTGTCTCCTTATCCAAAATTTCGGCAACCATCATCCAAATTTGCGAATAATGCTGGGGTGGATGGAGTGGGGTCCATCGGATTACTAAGTTCTTGTGATACTTACGTCGCAATGACGATACATTTTCAGTATATTGTGTAGGCATCATTTATACGAGTTTAAATTTAAACCAAAGGGAAATAACTTATGACACCAACAGGTCCAAACAAACCAAAAACACAAAGAATATTAAAGTTGTTGCCTTTGAACGTCAACGAGACATGCGATTCCCTCCCATGGGTGAGAATTCAATGGGAATGTCCCATTTTTACATCTCTGATCAGCGCTCGCATCATCTCTCATTTCCAGTCAGCTCTCAGGTTGAGAATAAAAGTGCAAATAGGAGATGACGCTCGCTCTGAAAGCTATTTGTTTTAGCGAAGCAGAGGCGAGGGAAGGAAGCTTAAATCTGAAGTGTGCAACAAACAAAATTGCTTCTGCATCATTTGCATAAGTGATTAAACTCGGTTGCACGTCAAAGGGGAGCTGGGGCTGAAGCCATTCACAGCGTTCTGTCAGCGCTGAGAGATGACAGGAATTCTGGGAAGGAAGAAGCAGCAATCATAAACATTAGAGATTATTTGCTGGGAAATGAATCCCTAGGGAAGTAACCGGTAAAAAAACACGAGACTGATTATGTCGTCTCATTTCAGAGCTGCTACTTTTTTTATTAAATATCCAACCTCCAATCAAGAAAATCGAGCAACTTTAGGAGTCAAAGGCAAACAGAGACCAACAGAAATAAGGTGGGGGGAAGTTTTTAGTGTGAGCTGGTGGTAAATTTTCCCCGCTGCAGTGCTGTTTAAACTCCCAATGCACCATTGAAAAAGGCAGTTGAATATTAGCAAGTAGAAACACTGTAACCGTTGTCTTGTTTTTTACGGGATTTTCTAAATCTTTTCAAGACGCCCCCTTGAAGATACCAGTAGTATTAGATCCAATATGACTCATACATCTCATAATTATGGTTCAACAACCGGTCTCGTGAAAGAAATCATCACGGTTCTCCTGAATGATTTCACTTTTCTACATTCAAATGCACAATTTAGTTCTTGCTAGATGATGACGTACACTGAGGCAGTTCAAGAATAGAAACTAGGATGAGAGGTCATTAAACAGGAAAAAGTTCAAGGCTTCGTCTTTTTACGAGAGATGGACCAAAGGATTGCCTTCACCTTTAGTAATGAAAGCTCTGCTCTGGACCTTTGTGGCGAAGACATCTCATCTATGGTGACGAGAGTTCTATCAACAGACCAAGATCTTGAAGTAAGGAGGTGTCCTGGCATCCATCCTAGATCCATAACCTCGGAGACCTAGCCAAGGGAACACTAAATAATTCTGAAGCAAAAAATATTGGTCACCCAGCCAGTTGAGGCAGATGGATGTCTATCCCGAGCCTGGTTCTGCTGAAGGTTTCTTCCTCTACTGTTGTCTATTTACCCTCTTCTTACTCAGAATATTCGATTGAGATAAAGTGAAAGTTTACAGCAACCTGCTGATTTAAGGAAACAGTTGCAAGTAGTAGACCAGGGCTACTCAAGGCAGACTTGGTGCCAAATTTGGCCGCAACTTTCTGACATGAAAGCCAAACGGTGGCTTTCACTAAATCCACATTGCCATCACAAGTCAGCGCGGTATTGTCCATGCAACTCGTGGTGCACTCCGACATCTGCGATATTCTGTACTTTAGGTTAACTTTAGTTGGATATTGGTGCTGTCAATAAAGAGAAGTGAATGGAACTGAATGCTAGCTAGACTGATGTATATTTTAGCCTGATTTCCATTAGAGATGCGATTTGCTACTGTGACTCCATCATCTACAAGCAAACAAGCAACATACGCCTCAAACGAGATGAAAGTTGCCCAAAAAATAAAACAACACAGTGGATCGTATCCAAAACGGTTTTCAAGACACTGACAAAGAACAAATATTTACGATCGTGACGCTGACGGAGGCTCCCAAGTCATTTGGAAATAAAGTATAATTACCACCACGCTGGGTAAATCTACATGACTTTGGAGTGATGAGGAGTGAGCCATAATAAACCAGCTAATAGGCCACAAGCTTAATGAACTCAGCGCCTGGTGGAACAGTGACTCACGAGGCTTGATGAAAACAGCAGCCACTCTTGGCAGCTGCTTCAGACACCAGCCTGACAGAGACCACAGAAAGTCTGACTGATGCAGTGATCCTCCTCCATACGAATGAGTTAGAATGTCGCTCCAACAGAAGGGAGAGAGAACAGAAATGTAACATTTAAAAATATTCTCATGCATCTGTCGCTTCCTAAAATCACTGCTCTCCTTCCTGACATACCATTAGTTGAACTCAGTCTTGTAATATTTGATGAGTGATATCACATCAGTTCACATCAACGATGAAAATATGTACATTTGAAAGGAAAACCTTCAATGTTTAAATATTAGCCGCCTTTCTTAGCCATTACTGTGAATATTTATGAACTGTGTGGGAAGAATATAGCTGATGGACAATCAATGGCTCCAAAACAAATGTCTGGTTCTTGGCCAGACTTTTCAATGATATTTGATTTCAGTTTACATATGGTACTTTATTGTATTATACATGAATTATGATGTATCGTATTATAAATTGTATTGTATATTATGCATATTATACTGTATAACATATTGTACTGTATCAGGGTAATATGACTGCAGATAAGAACATCTAACCTTTGCTAACTGTGGTCAAACTAAATCATCAATAGCTGTCAAAGATATGAAGAATGAGTTGGGGGATCATTTTATGACAGATAAATGTATAAAATAGACTAATTAAATCAGTCTAATCAAAATTACGTTGGTTCTGTCTGGACCG
Organism: Callopanchax toddi; assembly: GCA_006937965.1. Lineage (NCBI taxonomy): Eukaryota > Metazoa > Chordata > Actinopteri > Cyprinodontiformes > Nothobranchiidae > Callopanchax > Callopanchax toddi. The sequence continues at coordinate 1,395,302 of SSNR01000057.1, read as the reverse complement.
CGCAGCAAGTCCAGGACCCGATCCTCGGCCCAGGGCGTAGGGGCGTGTTTGGTGCAGGCAAGCAAGCGCTACTTAGGCGTTACCATGGGTAACTCAGCACCCAGTAGACCCCTCCACCCTGAACAGAACTGCACCTGTTTGGAACTCGACCCATTTGGAGGGGGCGTGGTTGGGTGCCGAGCGTGTCGTGAGAATCCGGTAAACTCCTGAGTCTTCCCGAACACACCCCCTACCCCTGGACTGAGGACCGAGTCGTGTACTCTGATCTGGACCTTCCAATATACACCAAACACACAGGTCCAGTACATCAAATAAAACAAGGTAGATGAAATACATAAAAGTAACAGACGGTCGAACAGTTAAAAATACATCCAGAGCTCTAAGCCAGCGTTTTCAATACAACAATGTACGTATGTCTGGTATCACCAAGTGTTGGTGAGGCTTTTATTAGCAGAGCTATTCAATCTACACACGAAATAGAAAATGTCTCCATACAGCACTAAACCCAGAAACAATGCACATTGAAAACATAACTTGGACTAGGTAGCAAACCTGGCAAGTTTTGAAAATATTTTAAGTGCATCATTATATGCTACCTTTCTCAAATCTTCACTGGGCTGTAGAGGAAAACAAAAGGTTCTAAAATGTTTTTAACTTTAACGTCTTCAGTGCACATAACTTTCTTAACATATTTGCTTGAGCGTGTGATGAAACTGTTTCCTTGCAGAGGAAAAAAACTTTTTTATTTGTAAATGGGGGCAGATTACATAAGATATTTTCTTCCTTCTGTCCCTTTTCATTCAAATGTGTAGAGTAAATGTTTATGTATATAATTTTTTGTTTGTTTTGTGTTCTCCTTTTGAATGAAATAAATTTAATTAAAAAAAATATATATATATAAATAGTATTTTAAAAAAATGCAACACTTTTTATTTCTTGAAAAACATTTTTTTTATATTTATTATTTCATTTTTAAGGTCTGATATCTCTGAACACCTTTTTGAACAGAATCTAGATTCTGATATTGTTGAAAAAGATGTTATAAAGAATAATGTTGGAGACGTGACCTGATGTTGAACTAAACCTGCTTTATGATGCAACTTTTACTGGCACTGAATTGGAAATAATTCAGAAAAATACACTGAATTGCAACAGTGTGCTGTTGAATTAATTGTTGTAGACTTGACATATAAGGTTATGACATGATTTTATTAGGTTGGGAGTCTAAAGTGGGCCGGTCTGAGGCCTGAAACTCCAGGGCTGAAAATAAGTCCCACTCCGGCCCTGGACCCAAGCATTTTACTTTGTGAACCACATGAAAAGTTCTGTAAATGTTCTAAATACCTTTATAAAGAGCATATTTAACTAGATGGTATTTTATAATGAACTGCATTTGATTTAATTACAATTTAAATTGTGCCGGTGCCAATCGTGGCGGTAACCCCCGTACCCGCTGGTGGACACCAGAGGTTAGGGGAGCCGTCAGGCTGAAGAAGGAGGCCTACAGGGCGTGGCTAGTCTGTGGGTCTCCAGAGGCAGCTGATGGGTATCGGAGGGCCAAGCGGGGTGCAGCAGTGGCAGTTTCCGAGGCAAAATCTCGGGCGTGGGAGGAGTTCGGCGAGACCATGGAGAAAGACTATTGGTCGGCTCCAAAGAGGTTCTGGCAAACCATCCGACGCCTCAGGGGAGGAAGGCGGCAACTCGCTCACACTGTTTACAGTGGGGACGGGGAGCTGCTGACATCAACTGGGGCTATAGTCGGGCGGTGGAAGGAATACTTTGAGGAGCTCCTCAATCCCACCGACACGCATTCCTATGAGGAACCAGAGCTGGGAGACCTGGGGACAGACTGTCCAATCTCTGGGGCAGAAGTCGCTGAGGTAGTCAAAAAAACTACGCAGTGGCGGAGCCCCAGGGGTGGATGAGATCCGACCTGGGTATCTCAAAGCTATGGATGTTGTAGGACTGTCGTGGCTGACACGTCTCTGCAACATTGCGTGGTCATCGGGGGCAGTTCCTGTTGAGTGGCAGACCGGGGTGGTGGTTCCCATTTTTAAGAAGGGGGACCAGAGGGTGTGTTCCAACTATAGGGGGATCACACTCCTCAGCCTCCCTGGGAAGGTCTACTCCAGGGTACTGGAGAGGAGGGTCCGGTCGATGGTTGAACCTCAGATAGAAGAGGAGCAATGTGGTTTTCGTCCTGGTCGTGGAACTGTGGACCAGCTCTTTACCCTCGCTAGGGTGATGGAGGGGTCATGGGAGTTTGCCCAACCAATCCACATGTGTTTTGTGGATTTGGAGAAGGCTTATGACCGTGTCCCCAGGGGCACCCTGTGGGGGGCGCTCCAGGAGTACGGGGTGGATGGTCTTTTGTTAAGGGCCATTCAGTCCCTGTACCAGAGGAGTGTGAGTCTGGTCCGCATAGCCGGCAGTAAGTCGGACCTGTTCCCAGTGAGGGTTGGACTCCTCCAGGGCTGCCCTTTGTCACCGGTCCTGTTCATAACCTTTATGGACAGGATTTCTAGGCGCAGCCGTGGTGTGGAGGGTGTTGAGTTTGGTGACAGGAGAATCTCGTCTCTGCTTTTTGCAGATGATGTGGTCCTCCTAGCTTCGTCAGGCTCTGACCTACAGCTCTTGCTGGGGAGGTTCGCAGCCGAGTGTGAAGCGGCTGGGATGAGGATCAGCACCTCCAAGTCTGAGGCCATGGTTCTCAGTCGGAAAAGGGTGGATTACCAACTCCAGGTCGGGAGAGAGATCCTGCCTCAAGTGGAGGAGTTCAAGTATCTCGGGGTCTTGTTCACGAGTGAGGGAAGGAGGGAGCGGGAGATCGACAGGCGGATTGGGGCAGCATCTGCAGTGATGCGGACGCTGAACCGGTCTGTTGTGGTGAAGAAGGAGCTGAGCCGTAAAGCAAGGCTCTCGATTTACCGGTCGATCTACCTCCCAATCCTCACCTATGGTCATGAGCTTTGGGTAATGACCGAAAGAACGAGATCACGGATACAAGCGGCCGAAATGAGTTTCCTCCGCAGGGTAGCCGGGCTCAGCCTTAGGCATAGGGTGAGGAGCTCGGACATTCGGGAGAGACTCGGAGTAGAACCGCTGCTCCTTCATGTCGAAAGGAGCCAGTTGAGGTGGTTCGGGCATCTTGTTAGGATGCCCCCTGGACGCCTCCCCAGGGAGGTGTTTCAGGCATGTCCTGCCGGCAGGAGGCCCCCGGGTCGACCCAGGACACGCTGGAGAAAATATATCTCTGGTTTGGCCCTGGAGCGCCTTGGGATCCTGCCGGAGGAGCTGGTAGAAGTGGCTGGGGAGAAGACTGTCTGGAGCTCCCTAATTGGGATGCTGCCCCCGCGACCCGGACCCGGATAAGCGGAAGAAGACGAGACGAGACGAGACAATTTAAATTGAATTGACTGCATACAGTTGGCTTGAGTCTGGACCTGATAAAAATCAATCTTGTTGCTTTTGGTATAAATTTGATTAAATATCTAGTTTGATGAAAAAAAAATGTGAGGTTTTTTTTCATTAAAGCTCAATTAATTTAAAATAAAAACTAGAAATTCCAATCATGTAAAATAATTCCAAAACGTTAAACGACTGCCGTTAAAATCCCCGTATAAACCACTTGGATGACTTGTCATGTGTCTCTCGGTACAATGGGACTCACAAGGAGACACATGCATTGGCATAAAGTGGCAGGGAGTTTGGCACACGTTCCCGAAATCTGATACACAGAACACAAACAAGCAGAGCTGGCTAGTTTCTCTGCCAAATGCTAACACAGTCAAGCCAAGAATTTTCCCACAAAACAAACACTGATATGGTTAGTGTCTTTTTTACTTTGGGATTCATAGAATAGACACACAGACTGGGTAGATTTGGTGTCAAATGACCTCTTTTATAATAACTAGAACACATAACCAAGAAAATATTAGGTATTCTGTTATTTGTAGCTGTTGAATTGGTCATAGGATTTTAAAAAATCTGCATCTTTATTTAAAAGTGGTTTCTAGAAGCTGTTGTAGAGCTGAAAACAAAAAGTCAAAAATAATAGGAAGTGCTTTTAGTTTCCTTAGGGTAAAAACAGGGGCAGAGGAGCATTTCTTCAAAGAAAATGAAGCTATTAATGCAAATGTGATGTCATAAGAGGGCTAGAATATGATTGCATCCGCAAACATACAGTTCAGACGTTTGTTGCTCTACTGTGTGTGGCGTTCATCTATATTAATGTGCCAGATATGAACATTTTCTATTTTATGAGCTGTTTGGAACGCTTGGAGAAAAAAAAAAAGATAATTTTAAAGAACAACAAAAGAGATAATGGGAATCGTGATAAGACTTTAAGGAAGGTCACCTTGGTCATGTATTTCTTTAAAAATGGTATCTTTACCTCCTTAAAGCTTTACTGCAAGGCTGCCTTCTTTAAAACTGCACTAAGACACAACCATAAGAACCATAATATATTAAAAAAATAATAAATTTGGGTACTGAAATGGACTTTAGAGTAAGTATTTTATTTGGGTACAAATAGTGGCACATTGTCCTTCTAACACTGGTTAATATAAAACTTAAAAACTCCAGAAATTGCTCTAAAAAGAACACCAGGTGTCGAGTTTGACTAAAAAAGATGGATATTTTCCAGTATTTTACAAGTATGCACAATTTCTGGAGGTACATTTGGACACAACTTACATACGTATGAATCTTTAAAGGATGTTATTACTCAAAGTGAAAGTACACAAGGGTACAGAATATTCTTTAACTTGAATTAAAGTACACTATTAAAGCCGCACTGTGGATTATTTCAGCGAGAGAGCAGTTTTTGAATCCAACGTACAACAGCTCCTCCCAAAACACTTCGACACGTGCGCGCGCGTGCACACGGCACATTACCTTGGTTTGCAAGCTGGGCATATACATAAACTGTGCAACTCCTGCTCAAACTATGATTACACTGTAGGGTTCAATCACTCACAGTTCACAAATCATGTTCTCACACTGTACGAGGCTCTGAGCCGTCTGTCCCTGCTGTGCTTATGATACGTTCTGCTGCTGGACTCTGAAGCTGAACCTGGAAATAACTCGGTCCTGAATTAAGTTCTTGACCAAAATAAACGTGTATCCTTGGCAAGCCTTGCCATTCTGTGAGGAGAAATGTTTAAAAATAAAAATAAATCCCTCAGTAGCTGGGGAATGGATAACTTTTTAATAGAAATGAGTTCTGACTGGCTCCATTACGGCTGAGGCTGTACAGAGAGACACAGAGTGTCCTGTATGAGAGTGCCCCCTACCGCTACAAGGTTGTGCGTGCACGTTGACCGACAGCTGACAATGCAGAAATTTGAATTTTATTGGCTGAAAAAGTTTGCTGGTAAGAAAGACTGCAAAGGGGTCTATAAGAGGAAGGAGGGTCTTCAGCAGACTAATATATTGTGGAACTCTACCCATAGATCATAGTTTAGACCTGAAATATCATTTAAAACATTTAGAAAGCATTGATACATAGAAAAACACTGCACATAGGAGCTTTAAGCTTGAGTCCCAATGGAAACATTAGCGTCGCATATTTGGCGAGTCTTCTGGTCTTACGGGACACGTTCCTGAAGTGGAGCACCATTTACCGCTGTTTGCCCAATCGTGCAATAGTCCCAATATCTCACGGGAACTGAGAACAGGAAGTATGAAGCGCGTCTTTTGGTCTGTACGTAGTCAGAACTACAACCCCGTTTTGTGGGTAAGGGGTAAGTGAGCTATTTATTGGAATACTCTATCAAAAAGCTCATTTACATAAATATTCCACAATTAAACTCTCCTCATCCATGTATTGGAGGTTGTTTTTGCTTGCCGTACTAGTAGCGGTTCAGTGTATTGTTTTGATGTCTGTGTCATAACATACTCCAGTGTCGTAACACGTGTCTCAGCCATGACCAGGCTCCAAAGTGGAACTGTCATGTATGTTCAGCGCTGTGGTGCAGACTGGCACTTCTTGAACGCAACATATGGTCCCTGTGGGACCACTGTCTTTGACTACAATGGTTTCTATTTAGAATCAGGCCTCAGATCCATCTCTGGTGGGCCCCAGCCTTTAGAGTTTAGTATTGGACATCAAGGTAACTATGTGTACCTTTTATCGGATCCCTTTGCGTGCTGGTGATCTAGGGTTCCCCCATAGACTGATCTCTTAAAGGCACCAACTGCAAGTGTACCAACAAGTACCCACAGTTGAAGAAACAACAGCACCTTTGAAGGTACCACCTACCGCCGAAGGTGCCTGACAACTCATACTGACACACACGGCAAACTGAAGCCACTCTACCACAAACTGAAATATGAGTAAGTCGCAAATGGGACTACGGGGTACCACTTTTACTTTTCACTGACAGTAAGGTGGCCTTAGTGGCCCCAGACAAATTGCAAAGTTGTGTAATGATCCTAGACAAACATCTTGTTTTTCCTCTGTTGCCTCAGTAGTATGTTTGAGTATAAACAGAACATTTTTAAAGAAACAACAAAGAATAAAACTGTGAACAAAGAGCTTAAATGTTGCCCCTCACTAGCTAAACTAAAGTATTGGGTCACTTAAAAACTTTTTCCAGGCTTGTCAGATGAGTTTTCTGTCCAAGACTTTAAAAAAAACAGTACCACTGTCCTACAAACTTGAAATTTCAACACTTTTTTTGGTATTTTCACTATAAATTGGCTCAGTTTTTGTAATTTATTTAAAAATCTCATTTGTAGCATCTTTCAGTAGCTTTTTTGTCATTTTTGATTATGACTAGTGCTTTTTTATTACCGTGTTAACAAGGGTTGTATACCCCTGCACCCTCAGATAATCAAATATCTTTTTATAAGCTCTTGATATACATTTTCTATTAGTTTGTGTCTTCATTATAAAAGTTTTCTCTGTTCGTAATAGGATGCATTCCTTAATAGAAAAGAAAGCATGACTAGTTATCCAAAGATGACCTTTGACTTGAAGCGTTGCAACTAATTTTCTGCACTTTGCCATCATGAAACACAAAAAGAATACCGCTTAAATCTGAAAATCAATATACGCACTCACCCTGACAGCTTCTTGGAGAAACCAAACATGTCCACATGCTCCTGCTACAGAGCTCTGTGTCCCACAGCTCAGGTTCTCCTCATCAGCATTCTAATCCACATCCCAATCCCTTCACACTCAAAGCCGAGACAATCCAGTGTCAACCCGGGTCCATGTCGAGAATCGACAAAAAGTCTGCTGAATGCAGAATTTTGAATTTCTTCTAATTTGTGGAATAAAGTCAAGCAGCAGCAGGTATCACCATTGCCAGAGTCCCGTCCGGTGTGCAGATGGTCCCGTTCCTGGTCTGTTTGCAAGAGGTCCCAAGTGGTGACAGAGATAGTTGAGAGTTTCCCTACGCCTTACTCTCTTTAGAAAAAGTAAGCCCTTTCTGCTGGATGATTTGGGCTGCAACCAGCACCTCTGTATGTGCTTCACATCTCAGAGCACGGGGAAGTGCAGCGATCGTAGCTGCAGCAGGGAAGGGCGGGAGGATGGAAACAGGAGGGAGGGAGAGAGGGGAGTGGAAGGATGACGGATGCTCTCTGGTTCCAGCTCTGTCCTCCGCTCTTTGCGGGACACACGGGGGAGGATGCAGAAGAAAGAAAGGTGGGGGGGTACCGGAGGAAGGAAATAAGATGAGGAGGGGGTAAAGAGGGGTGCAAAAGTGCATTGAGGCAACTAAGAGAGACAGACGGGTGAGGATGGAGTGGTGATGGGTAGAAGAAAGCTGACTCTGCAGAAAGGGACGCTGATAAATACAAGACCGTGGGTCTTATAGTTGTTGTTTTTTTAACCTTTTGTACTTTATGAGCTTCATTTACCAACCGTACAAAGCAATATAAGAAAGATGACATCATTAATTCTTATTATTTGATTGTTTTCAGTTTACAAGACATGAAAACTGATGACAATCACCTTCAACAGTTAAGGACAGCTTGACCATCACAGATGACTGACGTTCTGGTGCAGGCTTCCTGCCACTTCCAGCCTCTTTTAAACCCAATGTTTACCAGCTTGCAATAAAATGCTCAGAAGTGCCAAGTCAATACTACTTGGACTCGTCCCAAAATCGTGTCACTTGTCTACTGATTCTGCACATTAAACGTCCGTTTACTGAGCTCGGGGAAATGAGAGCTGATGTCTTTGAGTGGAGAAGCAAATGATTTAAAAATTCCTAAGTGATCCTGATGGGTTGGAGGACCTAAATCACCATAAGCTATTCTCCAATGAATAACACTGCACTGTATATCCAAGGCTCTGGGTCAATTTGTAACTCCTACTAGCTGTATTTTTGCAGAGTTTTTAAATACATACCCATACCTGTCACGTATGAAAAGTAACCATCTACCAAAGGTCTGTACATCCCCATCTTCACCAACTTTGTACCCCCATTGTTTCATAACCATCTCATGACTGCGTTATACCCAAAACATACGTGTTTGGAGTATTTCTGAAGTGGTCTGGGCATTCATAACTGTATACCCTTGGTCAAATTAGGCATAAAGCTCCTAAAATAGTATAACAACTTGATATGTTTATATGAAAACACACGCAGGCTAGATTGTGTTTTCTCTCCATTTCATACAAGCAACATCCGCTTCACTACAACTGCCCTGTAGAGAGGCTTTGCATGGTGCGTGCTTTTTTTATAGACCGTAATAACGCCATAATGTACACTCAGTTATGGTAAATGCTTGAATGCAAAATGACCCTATTAATACAAAGCATAAATTCCTGTCTATGAAGTGGGGGTTTACAAGTTTGCACCATGAGCATGCACTTAGATTGACAGTCGACAATGCAAAAAACTTTGATACATAAATGAATACTCTGGACTGCAGCTTTAAAGGCATACTTTGAAACTTTTTTATATTTTTAAATCTTTTCCTTGAGCCAGTATGTGCTAATATGACCCTTTACAGCAGGAATGTCCAAAGTGCAGCCCTCAGAGTGATTTTGTGTGGCCCTCAGCTGAATTGTAAGAATGGTATAATTTAGTTTTCCTGCAGGATTTTGATGCAGAGACTAGGGATTGCATTAAAATGCAATATCGGTAAATATCGGTATCTGTTTTTGTAGTGATGACACACATGACCTTTACATACCATGCACATATATACATCAAACTGTTCGGCTACTTCTCCTCTCTCCCAAAATGTCAAAATACAACAAATCTGATGTATAGTTTTTGAGATATTTTTATTTATTTGGCACATGTTGCATTAAATACTGTGCTCGTCTTTTTATTTATGAGGGCTACCACGCTTATATCGGTATATATTGGTATCCGAAATTAAGAGTTAGACAATATCGGATATCGGTTTTTAAAAAAGCCAATAATGAGCATCCCTAGCAGAGACACATTATAACATTTTTAAAGATTTTTCCTAACATGAGACCAGACAAACAAATAATCCAAGTAAATTTAAAAAAAATGTAAATGCTAAATTTTCCATCCAATCAATTAGATTTTTATTGAGACAATTCAAAAGATATTGAGATAATTAAATTTCCTGATAAAAAGAACTACAAACCCTCTCTGACGTTTACCAAAATTCAGCCTTGTGAGTTCTGTTCATAAAACGTGACTAAATCCGGCAACATGACTGAAGAAAGACCCAGATCCTGGTCTTGTTGCTGAGAATGGAGGGAAATTTAGTTTCTAGAAACCTAACAACAGTTGACCAATCAGATCCAGTGAATTTTATGCTTTTTTTTATTCAGCCAAACATCTGAGATCCCCGTGTCATATTGACAAGTCGACATTTTAAAAGTGAGATTTAGGTGTTTCTGAGCAGAAACAATGGTGCTAACGTTTTTACGGCAGCGATTTGAAACAAACACAAGGGGGTGCTAAAAACAAGCAAAACTGCATAATATGCCTTTAAGATGCAGCGCTGATTTAACTTCAATAAAAAAGTTTTTCAAATTACTGTAAAGACTGGTGGACACAGAAGCAACTTTTACATTGCAGATATCCTATAAGCTAAAAGGAAGTCTGTAATTGAATAAAAGGACATTTTTTATAAAGACCATCAAATAGTACTGAGTGCAGAAATGCTTTGCCATGTGGAAACCTGCAGTATGTTCAGCGTACTGTAGTGAATTATAAAGCTCTCTTGTTCTGAGTGCAAAGCAGCTACTTCACACCAGGCAGCTTTGATGCAAAAATTGTTCGATGACCTGCTTGTGCCACATCGAAGCCCATAAATACAAACACATCAAACACACTCCCGCGAGTGGCGAGGCACAAAAGGCCCTTTTTGCCCTCTCATATTTTCAAACCGGTTTAGACTCAAACACATCTCAGAAGACGACAGAGACAGATGAACGTAGGGCCTCTTATCTGTCAGTAAATTCAATTTCCTGTCTGAACTTTATTACAGATTGAATTTATTACAGGATATCTAATGTTATGCATCATTGGTAGCTATTTGACAGTTTTTAGAGATTCATCATGATGCTGGTTTGGAAATGAATTTGGTGGTAAATAAATTCAACACGTTTCCTCAAAGTTCAAATTGAAGGTTGGACTTCTATACGTCAAGACGACGGCAGCAGCATTTCCCTTCCTTCAACCATATATTTAACATGGCATAGAAGGAAAAATGAACAAAAGATTTCAGTTGGTTAAACAATAGGGTAGGCTGCACGAGCGTGGCAAATGGCTTCTTGTTATCTTGAGAAATGCATGTGTTCTGCAACAGGACGATAATTTAGCTTGACAGCTTCTACGAAATTCGTTTAGGTAAAGTACAAAATGTTCTGCATAAAAGCATTTATACAAGACTAAAGGAACTTTGATTGAAGGTGGTGGTTGAGCACTTCCATCACTTTCTAAGGCTGGAACCGCCAACCTTTTGTAAGCCAACTGGATTGCCCAAGTGGACTTTGTGACTGGTCCTGGTTTATGTAAACATAAAGAAGTGCCTTCAAGTTTTAGGAAGGTGACTGAAAAGGGGAAATTTCAAATTGAAAAGATAATAAAGGAGTAAGGCCTTAAGAGGACTGAGAAGAGACCAAATGCCCAAGAGGCTATTAGGGGGAAAGAGAATGAATAGTTTTGGAATGGTCCATAAATTTTTACCATTATTAAATGCATCCATCTTAAAAAGATGCGAAGAGAAGCAAACAGTGTATTGATTCCTCAAGATGTTTTCCAATAACGTCATTGAACTGCTTGTATTGTTAATTCTTATGATTTCCTTTCGTTCCAGTCGGACCATTACTGTAAATCTCCATCCCTGACAGTCTTGGGCTGTCCGTTCGGCCTCTCTCCATGACGTATTGACGTTTTTCACCTCTCCCCACTGAGGTCTTTAGGGCTGGTTTTTCTCTCTTTCATTATCCTTGGGGCTTCCAATCCAAGGCATGGTGGGCAATGTTAGTCTGATCCATTTCCACTTCCTCTCCTATCCCATACCATGTGATATACACAATGACTGGTCTGGTTCGTTGATCCAGGTTGGTTCCATTCTGGCCAACTGATAACCAGGATTTGGTGGTGACAGGTACTGATGGGAACTTGTAGTTGGTGGTACAGATCCGTGGTGCACCTTTACATGTCAGACCCACAGACTTAACACTAATACATCTTTTTAAAGATGTATCTTCAGTTTGCAAAATTAAGATTTTATGATAGTTCTTCTTGGGCAAATCAGTCCATCAGAACTGAAGCAGAAATGCATGATGAGGAGATGATTTATTCAACAACTTGAAGTCCTAACTTCATAAGTGGGGTGTTGGAAGGACATGTAAGACCTCTAACTTCTATGTCTGCTTCTGCACTTGCTGTATCCAGGAACTTGCCACGCCATTTAGCTTTCGTCGCCCCCTTTAAAACATGAGTTCTGATGCTTTGACACAAAATCGCTTAAAGAAATGTCTACTTTGACTGTAACACCAAGTACAAAAGTCTCATCCTTTGTAAACGTGTTGAGTTACATATCTCAAGCATGACGACCTGCTTTATGGGTATGTGACTAAGGTAGAGACTTTAAACATGATGCTGACATTTGTCATTGTTTCCTTAAGTAGGGAGACCATATTTAGATTTTTGAAAAAGAGGACACTTGGCTCAGTCGTGAAACAGTTGTGATACTGTTTAATTAAAGACTTATACCTATTTAAAGTATGTAGTCTCTGTTGTTTTGAAGAATAGTTAGGTAACAACCTTCAGATTGGCTTTCAAGTACAAAAATTAAACTTATGAACCCAGCAGAGCGGGATTCAAACCTTCAATCCTCGGGCTGCAAGAATAGCATTTTAGCCACTGAGCTAATGCATCCAAAACAGCAAACAAAGGAAAATCTTTTGAAGTAGTGTCCGAATCTAAATTGCAAAGGAAACACTATGAACCTATGTGCGTGCCTATATTCCCCTACCTCCCAATACAACATGAAAAGAGGGCATGTCCGTGGAAAAGAGTACGTTTGGTCATCATACCTTCTTCGTTTGGTCATGGAGAAGTTGACGTAAACTTGGGTTTTTTGGTGCTAGAACCACACCTTTATGTCGTGGAGACATATAGTGCCAAGAAGTGCTCCGGATTAGTATTAAAACCAATTTGGTGGAATTGAATTTGGTCCATTCTTGCTACAAAAACCCACATTAGATGATCTTATAATCTCAACTTTCTGAAAACATTCCCTTTTTTCTGTTGATTTCACGCTCTGTATCACACATCTATTTACCGTTCACTAACATTTAAGATAACAGCGCAACAATAAGATGTTAGAGCGGATTCCTGAAATGATAAGAACCCCGCTAATCCCAAAAGCCCGTCTTTGTATTTAGATCACAAGAGTCTATTGTCAGAAAGAAAAATGAATCCAGTTGTTTTATTTTGATCCATGAACTTGTTTAGCACCTGACCGACAGGACTGGGGGACCTTTCTCTTTATCTCCAACGGCTGCTGTCTGATCTCGCCACTTGGCTGATTTAAAACAGCGACGCATATTACTCTGAGGAGAGATAGGGACGCCACTGGCATCTCACTTCTGCTTTGTGTCCCAGAGAGATAGGAGGAGAAAAGCAGTCGACGCTCCTCTGCCCACTAATGAATAACAATGTAGCCCAAGGTCACTACTGGAGTCTGAACAAGTGTGTGAGGGAGTGGAAACTGAGAAAGACAAAGCTTGTGTGTTGCATTATTACACACTACACTGGTGTTCAACCTGCTTCTCCTTCTGCTTTGTGGTGGTTGGCACATGTGCACTTAATCATTAATCTCTGTGGTTTTTGTGTTCGCGTCCAACTTTCTCCTCTATTCCTCCTCTTAAAGACGGGCAGTCCAACAAAAAAGCCATCATATTTGCATCTGTTAATGCGTTTACTCAAGTTTGCTTCAAGAACAATAAAACCACGCAGCTGAAGTTTTATGTATACAAGGGAATTCATCATCCTATGAAGAAAGAGGCTGTTTAGAATACCTACAAGTAAAAGATTAACTACAATACCTAAAGAGTTTGATAACCTTGATACTAATTACAGTTCTGTTGCTTGACAGTGCACATTAATCGTTATTTTAAACAACGTCTAGCGCACCCAACTGTTCTCTAATTAGCTAAATACAAACAGAATGCATGAAAAAATGAAATTAGTGTCTCTCTAAGTGGCATTCTATCAGTTATTTATCTACAGGAAGAACCACGCCCACTGGTGACATCACTCAATGTGGATGGAGTCTCTAGAAACAGGAAGTAGTCCTTCGACTGGCTAGTCAGATCGGTGACAAATTAGCAGCTAATTTTCAGGTATTTGAAGCAACTCGTGCAAAAAACAAAAGTCATGTCGATGCATTTCAACTGAAAAAAGTCCAGATTACAATGTTACTGTGCATGCCACTGCATCGAAACAAAGTAAGTGGCTCCTTATGTTTGCTCGCTTTTGGTTGCGAGCTCAGTCGGAGTGAGTAAAGCATGTGGGTAAGATTTATTTGGCGTTGTCCTTGACTCTTCCACACACAAACAGATAATACAGTGATCAGTATCACTTTTTTGAGCAAGTGCCGTTTTAATTCAATGGCGCAGATTTGCTCGTAGTTGGTGGGGACAAGGACGTGACATCCGGAGGGGGGGGTCGTGCGTGCACCAAAACAAGAAGTGCAGTTTTAAGCAATTTGTCCTGGTCCTGGTCCGAACCGGCCTAAAGTTACCACCATCTGGAAAATGCCCGATGGCCAGTCCTCATTAAGCGGCTCGGCGCGGGCCACGAGGGGCTTGCACCGGTCCATTCAGACACGTAAGCCTCCTTACCCAGGACGCAGGTCTGTCCGCGGCCTCCTCACACAGCACCTGGTCCACTGGGCTGCACGTATTATTGGTGGGGATGCAGCGCTATTTCTGCACCCGGACTGAATTTTTGGTGGGGACACGTCACCTTCGTCCATGCCAAATCTCTATCCGTGTTTTCATTATCCCGTGCAGAAACAGTCATTCCTTATCTGGCTAGCCATGAGTATTGCTCCGGTCAAGAGACTCCTTCCTCTTTTTAGAAATTCCAAACACTTTAAGTGATCTACCCACTCGGGCATGGTCCTTACTGTAGATCAGGAGTACCAACAGGTGGCCCGCGAGACTCCTATTTCTGGACCTTAAGCCATGTACTGTGTCCTCCAAGCCGTCAATATTTCATGAAATCCACTGAATCGGTGCCGCGCCTCCCGTGCAGCTCTAGGAAGAGAAGCTACTGTATACAATGTAAGCGTCACACACACACACACACCACCCTCTGGGCACAATGCGCGCGCACCCCCCATGGACTGCATAGTCATCTATGAATTTTCATGTGGCCCTTTCAGGTTTGAAATTGAGCACCCCTGCTGTAGATAAACAACCATTTTGTAGACATGTAATGGAAAATCTGTGATTTTATGATAAATACAGAATACCATATTTTGTTGTCTACTCAAAAATTACTTGTACTACACTTTTAATTTTCTCACTATAATTTTACTTAAAGTTTATGTGTAGCAGATTGGATAAATGATCAAATCCTATTATTAAAATGAACTCATACAAGACGATAATGAAGCACTATATATTTTTTCATGGTGGAACTTTTTTGACATTAACTTTTATAAAAGCAAAATATATAAAACTTATTAAGCTTTAAAAAATGTCTCAATGGCCCTCAATGACACTCAAGGGTTGAAATTTTAAATCTAAGTGAGTTTTCTCTAAAATGTTAAACAATGAGATTTAATCATAATAATAGCAATGCACTAAGTGGTGATATTGAAAATTGTTATTGATAAAAGATTTAGCTTAAAGAAGAAAAAACTAGGTATTTGTCTAAAGTGCAAATTTTAAAAGATGAGTAATAAATTGTGGTGAGAAATAAAAGTATTCTGCTATTTATTTGTCTTTTCCCTGACAAATTATCACCCCACTGCATTAGGAGGATAAATAACTCCAACACGTATTAAATGATTAAAATCACAGAAGAAAAACATAAATCTGTTCTCGTTCTGCGTCCATGACGGTACAATAATTTATCAGGCTGAGTTTGTCTTAATGACAAACGAATAAAATAAACCGGAAAACCAGTCCCACCGTGATTTATTCAACCCTTCTTCAGCCTCGGGAAAGATGGATGCATTCTTTCCCAGAATGCAGTGCTGCAGGGTCATGCGTTCCTGGCCTGCTCCCTGTCATTACATGGGATAAAATCCGCTGCTGAACCTTTGCGTGCACGCGCACGCGCGCACACACACACGAACTCTGTGTGACTCGTCTAAACAATGAGATCATAGAATTTCATTCCCGCACCGCCTTTAATCCAAGCAGCAATCTCTCTTTTTCTTATGACACAGCCCTAATCTGATAGGGCGGGCAATCCTCCAATGCGGGAGGGGTGGGATGGCTGGAGAAATGGGCTGTACTGACATAAGGAGAAAAAAAACATATAGGAAGGGGGTAGAAGGAAAGAACACAAATAGAAAGGTAATTTTAGCAGATGAACCTGAAAACCTACCACTTCAAATATGTTGTATTTTCAAAAACTTGAGAGAAATCACATTTTTTTAATCATACAAACCAACAAGAACTCTGTTTTTACATTAAAATTCATCAAATGTTCTCCCAGAGTGGCTGAATTTCCAATCTACTTGGCGTACTTTATCTACCTGGAAGCACTCCGATGCATTAAAGCAGTTGACAAGCCCATCTGAGCTTAAACAAATAAAGCATTTGGCTCAGCTTGGCATTGTTTGTAACTCTGCTCTGTCCCCTTTCCCCATTCCTTGTGCTGTCAGCTTACTAAGCATCCCTCTTTAATAACCGAGCCTGTCGTAGACACTTTGGAGATAAGGAAAACCGGGTAATGGAAGGAGCTATTTGTCACAGTTTTGTATCAGCTACCAGACTACGTACGGGGTATAAAAGCTCCATCTTCCAAGCACAAGAAGACTCTGCTGCAAGTACATGATTGACATTAGGCATGCCAATCACATATTCTGGATGTACCAGGCATGTACTCACATCAAAATGCAGAGATGAGCATTCGCAAGTAGACGGAACAAATTGATTCAATGCTATTAGCTATTCTTCTGGCTCAGCGTGACATTTAATTATGCACTAAGCTGGATTTCTGACCAGAGATGAGCATACAGTGTGAGCAAAACAAAGCCATACAAGCAAGTGTCTTGTTTTAATTAGAAAGTATTTTATAAAATTGCTTCAACAACAGACTCAATAAGACAAAACTACTAAGTTAAGTAATTTGTTGTTGAGCTGAAATAGTTACCAGGAAAATGGACCGGTAATGGTTGACAATCAAAAAGACCTGAGGGTAATTTTTGCCTGGGCAACAATCCCAAACTCGCTGGACACGACTGGGCAGTGATCCCAGTGATGAGAGGAAAGTGGAAGTGTTCTGAACAGGAGGTAAAATTCTAAATAACAGATTGTCCTGGTAGTGGGGTTGTGTTGCCATAAAAGTACTGACCTAGGAAATGGCAGAAAGTTCAAGAAAAGATTATGACTGAAGGCACATTTTCTAGAAACCAGGGTAGTTTTCCAGGGCCAGGGTAGTAATTTACCCCAGAAAATGGCCTTGATAGGGATGTAGAAGTATTCCGATTTCATGGAACTTCATGGTTGGTTGAATGTCTCCAGCATTCCCAATGATCACTCATGAAAGCGCTAAGGCAACTGTCTAACAAATGGCAACACTTCACATCAATAACTTAATAGTATCCTGTAGCTTGGAAATTGGTGGGGGCTAACAACAAACCAGGGCTAAAAAAAGGGTTGGTTCAGAGTAAGAAGGTCCTGGGTCGCATAGTGTAAATGTGTCTAGAACCTATAGCATCAGTATTGAATCTAAAGAGATGAATGTCTTAAGCCCATTTCACAACACACACACTGCAAAAACTGATTTCTAAGAAAGTAAAATAGCCTTATTTTAGACACTTTGACTTATTTTTGTCTAAAAAGAAAATATATTCTTACAGTCCTACTTGAAATAGGCCAAATCTTCTTAAATACAGTCAAATTTTCTAGATTTGAGCAAAAGAATCAGCCAATGGGGTAAGCAAAATGTGCTTTGCTAGATTCCTTAAAAAATAGCAACATTTTCTGCATTTAGAACAAGTTGCTAGTTTTAGGGAATCATGCCAAACAAGTTTTGCTTACACTGGCAGATTTTTTTGCTCAAATCTAGAAAATTTGACCATATTTAAGAAGATTTGGCCTATTTCAAGTAGGACTCTAAGAATATATTTTATTTTTAGACAAAAATAAGTCAAAATGTCAAAAACAAGGTTATTTAACTTACTTCGAAATCCGTTTTTTGCAGTGTAGCCTTAGCCTGAGGTGCATTTTGGCTGTCTCGCAGTAATTTCTGAAGATACCCAAAGGCAGACTGGTGGGTTAACACTTTTAAATAACAGTTCCGTAATGGTCAATGTATAAAACAGGAAACTGGCTTTGTGGCTCATGGGTATGACATAGTGATGGTGTACAGTCTGTGCACCCAGACAACTTTTGGATTTTAAAGTATAAAAAACAATCAACATAACAATTTTACAAGGCAAGTAAAATGAGGCGACAGTTGCGATACAGAGGTTCGGAAGGTGTTCATCATACATTTTGTGCATAGGGTTCTCTAAATGGTTCTGACCTTTCTTTGCTTCCATAATTCTAGCTTGATTACTCAAAGCCAGAACAAACTGTGAGCAGCTAGGGGTAACCTAAAGACTACTAGTCTTTGTGGCCATATCATTTGACTTAACTTGTAAAAGCGCCTTCATTTTCTAGTGGTACCCCAACCCTTGGCCCTTAATTTGAAGTCTAAAGACGTAGTGGTTAAATATTACAAAACAAATTTGAACACCCCTTCAAAAAGTTGATATGCTGTTAATCGTCATGTTTTTTGTAATCGCAAGTATTGTCAAAAATACTCGTCCCCTATATCTTAGCCCAACCCTAAAATTTGTGCATTTCCACCAAAAGTCTTTGTGGTATTTCTGGTCCTTCTAACTGGTATTTTCAGGAGTACACCTGAAATGATCGGGGCTACTTTAGCAAATACGCATATATATTTTTCTCTGTTAAATATATTTTAATGTCAAAACAATCCAGTTTGATGTATTCCCATGTATTATTTTTGGTATAAATGATGATTATTGTCAAAACTCATAAAACCTCATTAAAGTACAGGCTGCATTTAGTCATTAAAGGATTGTGGCTTTATACATTAGCACCTCTGACAGTCATGAGAGAGATCTCTGTTTGGAAAACAGATGACAGATTTGAGCTACAAATCCCCACTTAGTGCAACACGTGGTTCGACGTCTGGTCCACAGATCCAAATACTCATACAAGAAGATAAGCAAACCTAAAGCACTATGGGTAATATGTTTGTCTGGTAAGTGGTTTTTCGCAGGCAGCTTATCACCTGCCTAAATTAGCTTTTGGGTGAAATACTGACCAAAAAAATACAAGAAGTATAAGAAACATCAAGTAAAAATTGAAGGAAATTAGGAGAAAAGTGTTATTCAAACCAACCTGGCTCTACGTGAGAAAGTAATTGCCCCCCCCTTGTTAAACTATTAATTGTGATTAATCACATTATTTGGAAAGCTAAGCTCACCAGCCACACTGGTCTGATCACTACCAGACCTGTAGAAGTCCCTTCAATAGAACCTGTCTGACATGAAGAAGGCTAAAAGATCTCAAAAAGCAACACATGCCCCGTTCTAAAAAACTAAATCTAAAGCACTCCAGGCCTCACTTTGGTTAAGGTTAGAGGTCATGATTCAACAATTATAAAGATCCCTCTCAAGAAAACAGATGTGTTCTTTAAGGAGGCAAATACTTTACAAACACGCTCTAGCTTTGTCAGTTAGCAACATAGTTCTCACCTGAAATCTCGACTACACGTCACATTAACACATGTTTGTGCAACTTATTGACAAAATCTGCATCACACTGGGTCAGTACATTTGCTATCAGATCAAATCTTAGCAGCTGACACCAATTTCTCCTCTTAGTCCGATTTGCAGCCCTGTAGTGAACATCATTTCTGTTTGCTGTCTCCGGCCTACAGGAATTTACATGAATTTCCATCTGACGGTGGGAGGAAGAGGAGGAGGACTAGAGGCTGAACACCTGCCAGCATACTAATCGGCCTGCGGCCGATTTGGCCTCAAGAACCCCTCCGGCCTGACCCGACCAATCTGAGTGAAAACATCCTGGATTTCATGACCAAAAGGAAGAGCAGACTTCAACCTACACCCACAACTTCCCTTTTTTGTTGGTAATTGGGGTTATTAGATTGGGCTCCCAACAGAGATGACAAAGTATCTCGTTTCATTCACATTAAAAAAGCAAAACGCTGAATTTCATCATTTTCTAATTGTGTTTAAGACGGTATAATCTAATGTTCTTGTCCTTGTAGATTTCAATTGGTGGGAAAAAAGAATCATGTTGGGTATTTTTAGAAGTAGATAAACTGTTAACCTTGAAGGAATAAAATTAGTCAAAAAAAATGAACAAGACCTCTTGTTTTACCTACTTCTCACCTGGGTATTTATAACTCAATCAAATTACAGCATAGAGGCAGAGTTTGCTTCATTATGTCTTCCCAGGTATTTTTTACCTCTTCCAATAGTCCAGTAGTTCTCAGATTGCGGGGTGCACTTCGGTGGGGGGTGCGGTGGTATCGTGTTGGTGGGGAGAGGCAGGAGGACCTTTTAGGATTAGTGCCTGTAGTCATGCGTGTGTATGTTTGGCGGGGGGGGGGGGGGGGGGGGGGGGGGGGGGGGGGGGGAGTTGTGTTGCTGCAGTTTTCTTATGGACTTTTGTGCAAAGTAACTTAAACTCGATGTTCTAATGGAACAACACACCCTTCGGAATGGCATAACCTTAGTAAATGCTCATGCGCAGGACCGGATAACGCAACATTGCGCATGCGTAAAATTCTAAACATCATTTAGAGGTTTTGGTGTATTAAATCACGTATCAAGTACAAATTACGTAATAGCATGTCTTGTATAATTACTACAAATATACACATTTGTTTTATATATTATTTATATGGGAGTCGTAAACTCGTGTTAAACAAAACGAACAAACATGGCGGTCTCACAGCTTGTTTGTATTGTTTTAAAAAAAATTTACAAATTTTTTTATTTTTGCTTTATGATTATGCGTATTTGCTTAGACGCTTTTATCCAAAGCGACGTACACTGTTAACCATTACCCTATCAGGCATGTTGCGACACTTTACGCTAGTGGTATGTTGTTCCGAAAAAATATGCTAATCCGACAGAACATCAGACCGGTTTGCAGGGGAGGTGGACTGGAGACATCAACCGGCAGAACATGACCTGGCTATACGGCAAATCGTATGCGGATCCATTTGTATTCACTCTCAGAACGTGAGTTGAATGGGGGGGACTGAAAAGCATCTATGCTCATGTTAGTCTCGAGCCTATTGCGATGTATGCAGTCATGTTTCCATTTTGCCCTGGGTTGGCTACCTAGGAGCCACCAGAGAGGCATCCGAAATAATCTAACTGGTTTTATTTGATGCCGAGAAGCAGAGTCACCGTATCTCCGAGAATGAGCCCAAACTTTTGTCCAAATCATGGTTTATGGGTACTTAGCATTGGTGAGAATGAGACCATAAATCACACCTGTAAAACATTGCTTTTGCATTTAGTAGGTGATAACAGCAAAACTCGATTCACTTTCTCTATTAGTGATAAAATGCGAAATGCAACAACAATGATTCACTCAAACTTACTGAACACGAAACTGCTGAGTCAACATCTACAACATTTGCTGTATTTGTAGTCGGAAAACCACGAACAGCTGGGGAAGAGATTGCAAAAAGACCACGCCATCCCTGCTTTCCTGACTATCTGACTGAATGACACAGCAAAGCAAAGTCTAAATTAAATTTCACTTGTGTGCTTTCTGGGCCATGGGTTCTGGCTGATTACCAGAACTTTGTGGCTATAATCCTCGAACAATGATGCTGTGATCAAGCACTCCCTCAATTCTACAGTCCACTGCAGTTTTATGAGTTTATCTGTACAATAAAAAAAAGGCATAACTTTTTTTTTTGCTTGTTGTATACGAAAAGTTTACATATTGTACATTTAGACATATTTTTAAAGAACAATGACTATGCCTAGACATTACCATACTTATTAACTCAAAACTTGTCTGTATTTTAGAAATCTTTGGAGAAACAAACAGTATTATCCTCCCTAGTTGGGATGCTGCCCCCGCAAGCCAGACCAGGACAGGCAGAAGAAGACAAGACGAGACAGTATTGCAACAGTAAGGAATCATCATGCTCCATCAAACTGAGTGCCGGAGTCCCTCAAGGACGTGTGTTCAGTCCTCTGCCAATTACTTGTCACTCAGCACAAATCAGCTCATTAGATTTGCTGATGACACTACAGTTTTGGGGCTGTAGTTTTGACAACTGCAGCTCAGGAAAACTCTACATAGCACAATGTGGATGAATTTGAGTCATCAGGGTCCAACTTCTTTGGGGACCATCTTCAAGATGAGAGGAAGAAAGAAATCCTCAATCATGTGAGGATAGATCAATTCATCTAATTAAGAACCAGAATGTTCACTAGTTCCATTCATTCATTAATTCTGGCAATAAAACAAGAACTACATAAAAGTAGTGTTTGTTGATTTTTAATAATAGCTTACACTAAACAGTTTTTTCTTAATAACCTTGAAACTAAAATGGTTTAGCTATTGTAGAATAAATACTGTTTTAGTAAAAATGTTTTAAAACGGAAAATTTATCCTGCTAAAATCTCCTTATAGGCCATGTTTCAAACAAATGTGAGGCAAGCAAAAGTACATTGTAAGGTCGCCACATTTTCTAAATCAGCCGAAAAACATTTTTTTCTTGACTTTATAACATAGAAAACCTATTTTAATTGGGAGGGGGGTTTAAAAATATTTCTTTCTATAAAGAAAAAAAAAATCACTTTTTTTTTCTTGAACCTTGAGATGAAAGTAGAGAAAAAAGTAATTTTCCAAGTCTGCCCCGAAATATTTTCTCTCCTTATTTCATGACTCAGCTTTTTATTATTATTAAGACTCGAGATTTTTTTTTTATATAAACAATAAAATATTTCAAAAAGCTCACACCCAAATTTTTTCAAATCTAATTATACATTCTAAAGACAAAAACTATTTGTTACTGTAGTGACGCTACAGGCTGTATACTGTACACCACATGTGTCATTCAGTAAAGCAATATCCATTTGAATTTGTGCTAAATCACATTTTATTATAGCCACCCGCTAACACATATAAGCACATACACACAGCCACACTTCCCAGAAGCCAGAAAGGATAAACCCCCTCAATCCATGATGTAATCTCTAAGTGTGTTCAGTAATTACAAGGTCCTGGGTTCCTCCTTACTTGGAATCACCTCAGCCTTATGTAACCGTCCTCTCACGTGCCGTCAATTCAATAAACCAGATTACAATATGGCTGCCGTGAATCCATCAGTTTACCAAGACGATGTAATTATAGTCAAGATATAAGAATGTCAGATTGTAATGTCGAGAAAGATTGTAGAGTACTTTTTTTTGGATAACATTTGGGGTATTTAGTATAAAAAAATATCTACAATTAAACAAGAATTTTAAAAACTGTTGATTTGTTTGAAATTTTAGTCAACTAAATTCAAACTGGTGTATTACATGGAATCTAAAATATTTTAAAAACTCAAATGCAAGTAAAAGTATTGCAAAATTTTAAGACTATTAGAGAAAACAAGCCTAAAACATTATAATAATTGCTTCAAATAATGTGTGGCCCCACACCAGGAGCCAATAATTGGCGACCACCAACCAAACAGCTGTAGTTGGTTTAGAACCCAATAAAACTACAAGAACAGAACACCAGAACTTACTGGAAAGCTGTTAAGATTCCCAGTTCAAAATCATTTTCACACGGCTCCATGGTTTCTGCTAGATGACGAAGAAATGATGAGTTGGGGTAAGCGACGCCTCAGCCAAACGGCTCAGAACGTTGGAGAAACAACTCCTTCCACACTCCCCGAGTCCAACTCCTCCACTAAAGAAAAAAACTCCTGAATCCCTTTTTAAAAAAAAAAAAAAACCCTAAACTCAATTTTCTGTGTGTGTGTGTCTCAGTGTGTTCCTTCTTTTTTTTTTTCCTCATTCCTAGTTTGGTGCCAAATGTTCCAGCTTAGCAACGCCGCACAGCACCGCTGGTGATGGATTTAGCCGGGGCATCTGGGCCAGCGGGGATAAACTCCATTCACACACAAACAACTGCACACACACACACACGTGGAACAATGCTGGGAGGACATCCCCCACGCAGCTTCATCAGTAAGATGACAAGATGTGCGTTCCACAGTATGTCCGACACAAACATGCTCCACCCCGACA
This sequence comes from Callopanchax toddi, assembly GCA_006937965.1. Classification (NCBI taxonomy): domain Eukaryota; kingdom Metazoa; phylum Chordata; class Actinopteri; order Cyprinodontiformes; family Nothobranchiidae; genus Callopanchax; species Callopanchax toddi. Next base: position 1,371,341 of record SSNR01000057.1, on the reverse strand, counting down.
GCTTGAACACAATGCAGCTGGATCCGTGCACGAACAGATGTGGGCCAACCGCAGATCTGCAACTAAACAAGTCTGCAGCTTTCCCTGCTCCAGACAGCACTGGATATGCATTATGTCTTTTATGATTTTCTCCAGCCTGAACAGCAAAAACAACAGGAGATTAACAACAAAATACACAACACGAGGACAGACGCGCTGAAGGCTGAGATTGAATAGACTTGTTTTACTGTGGTTTGATCAAATGTGGCAAAAAATGTGAATCTTTTTTAATTCTTTGACACTATTTTGCTATTAATCAACTCAATTTCCATCTCTGAAGGATGTGTTTTTATTAGAATCTCATTTGTTGCATTTATTTTGTCATAGAAATAAAAAGTTCAAAGAGAAGTTCAGTGGCAGCTGGTGACATTTATTTTGGGTGGGGCGCATTTTTGCAAGTCAGTTTTCAAATGCACAAAAAAAAAATCACATATCACCACTAGAGCAGGGAATGAAGCAAAATATTTTCATCTGACTGAATATTTTGCTGGTAAAAAATTCTTACCACCAGTTCTCTAAAAATGTGGAGCTGTTAGGTCTAATTCTACATATCAAACAGTAAAGAAATCATAAAGTCTTCATAAGGAGACCTTAGAATAATATACATATAATCAGATACAAATAAAAATAAAAAACAACCACAATGTGGTCACAACAGAAGTTGTAAGAGTTTAAAGGAAAAAACAACCTGACAAGGTCAGAAACACAATTTAATATTCACAATTAGCTTTCTACTGACACCACAAACAAATAAATACATCTATAACCAGCAAACACTAACCAAGCAAGTCATGACAATCAGCTCAACTAATGAAGTGAATTAACAACAAAATAAAGTCAAATCCACTGATATGTCCCATCAAAATAAGTTAAATTACGATTTTAGGCCACTCATACAAAACTCCCATAGGCCGCTATGGCGTTTTATGGAAAAGTAACAAAAAACTCCTCAAAATGGGCTAAACTACATAAACCAAAGTATTCAGTCAACTGTATGTGTTCCTTTAACATTCGGCCACAATGATAACAAAGACATGTCACTGTTTAAGGTATAAATTCACTCAACTGGACTTAGAATAGCTAACCATTTGCTGATAGGTGTTTTGAAATCAGCGACGCATTGTTAATAAAAGGATAAAACAAAGTGGCTCACCGTCGAGTTGATTCAATCAGGACACATGGAATCAATCGGCTTTTTGTCACAAGCTGCAAGAAGGATTCTCTAAATAAATATCCATTTTGTTTTCTCCACGATAACTCCACGAGCTAGAGATTCCGGGTCAACGTCCTGATCTGAGCTGAGACTCTGGTCTTCTGCGCATGCTTTGGTCACTAAATTTTGCGACCCGAGGCTCTCCTATACTTTGTATTGAAGGGGGTTCCAGTGCGCATGCACCAGTTATAGCGTAGGTCTATTGGTAAAGATTCATGCGCCCAGAGCATGCACAGAAGACCCCCAAAGAAACAGGAAGTACATCACATGACCGTTTGGTCTGGTAAAAAAAAAGTGAGAGAACAGTTTAAAAATACACCTAAATGCAGATTATACACTGCACTTATAGTATAGTAATAGATAGTTGAGTTTAATTTTCATGGTTCTTTAAAAACTATTTTGTGATTCTAATCTTCTTGCAAGAATTTCAACAAGAATTTCTGCAAAGGTCATGAGACCTTGTGGAAATTCTCTAGCAAACACCATTCATAGTTAGCCACCAACAGTCACAGCCCAGTGAGATACGGACTTGAAACAGCTTGAATATTAAAAACAGGGGGGAAAAAAGGTCCAAAAGGCCTCTAGCGATAGTCAGAAATGAACAGGTTTGAGTCTAGTTCTGTAAATCTTTGCAAAAACTTGTGTCCTAACCCCAAAATACACAAAAGAAAGTCTAGCAAACCCTAAACTTCATCATCATATTATTATATATAGTATTTACTGTGTTATCATAGAAAAATAGGACTAACTTAAGATATAGAAGGCATTTTTGGCAAGAACAGATATATTTTCTTAGCAAAACTATTGTTTTTAATAGGATATGGTATTCCAGGTTAGCCCAAGCCAGCTCCCTTTGAGATGCCACCTGGTACCACACCTCAGCCAAATCTATCTATAGCATATCTACAGGGTCGTGACTACTGAAATACATGCATTTGACCTCTATTACTCTTAACCTTATTGCGGTTCCATAAAGTGTTTCACAAGGATATTTTCCATGATGCACTTTATTTTTTCTAAATATCTTGGTAGAATACCAACGGCAATATGGAGTGTAGCCATCTTAACAATGGATCATCGGATACAGCTAATGGATACATTGCAGGAATGTGAATAAAACCAGAGATTGGAAGACAGCCACTGTACAACAGGAACCATGACCATGTGTGTTTAATATTATACACAACACTCAAAAATATATTGAGGCTGCAATGAAATCCCAAGTTTTACAAATTAATAAAAAAAATGTATAAGAGGGATCTCATTGGTGAGTCATTCAAAATGCAGGAAGACGTTAGTAAAATGTCAGACGAGGCCAATAATGTCCGCTCCATTCTGAGCCAAATTACCACACAGCCTCTTATCACTTCTCAGCATCTTCATGTCTGCATCTTTCTTTCTGGGTCAGTTGGAAGTGATGCAACAAAAAGCTAACTCCCAAGTGCCAGAGTATTGTTTCATTAAAAGAAAAAAAAAATTTAATCACATCCTCTGTTGTCAGTCCCAAAGGACGGTTCACCAACTCTATCAAGTTCAAATCACTTTTACAGAAAGTGTAGAAAGTTGAACTTAAAGTCACTAAAAAGTTCCCGTACAAACTCCCATTAGGCCAGTCAGCCCACTTAAAAAGGTGAGAGAGGCCTGTAATTTTCACCACTTGAATTTTGGATTTTATTTTGTAAAATTTGTATTCAAATATGGAAATGTTGTACAGCATTTCAACTTCTAAGAGCCTGTGTAGCACGAAAATGTAAGTATTTATAAAATTTTAAGTACCCATCATCCTTCAAACCATAAGGCACGCCTTCACATGGAAGCTTCCCTTAAAATTCACACAAATTTCATGTCGAACCACAGAGCCTGAAAGAAGTAAAACACAGTTACAACAGAGAGATAAGTGAGGTGACTCGACTCCGAGCGCCTCCAGCCAACTGTGAAAATGTCTTCTTCATATTTTATTTGTCTTTAGAGACAGAAACAACTCACTGTAAAGTTTCAACGCAGGCTAATCCTGTATAGCTCCTGTTTAATGAAGCGAAAGGAGATAAAATGCTGAAAAGTGGAGGAATATGTGATGATCTCCAATGTGAGACTATAAAACTGAACTATTTTAGTAAAAAAAAGATCTAAAATGAATGACAAACCAATAACCACACAACTACTGGAAAATTACACATAGGATCATAGATTAGAGTAAATGAGAACATTTTGTTTCGAGGGAAGGACAACGAGGAGCAAAGTCGGAGAAAAATTGATGTAACTTTTTAAAACGTTGGGAATCTAGTGCAGTGTAAAGCAGATCAACGGAAAGCAGCTGAATCGGCTTCCCCTTCTGAGCTACTATTAGCATCAGGCTAACGTTTTTTTCCCCCTTGATCTGCTGTTCCAACTTTCCTTTTCTTTATATCCAAAGTAATTTAGATTTATAAATATTTATTTTAACACTATTTTGTGTAATTTTTCCCTAAGTGAGGCCTCATTCTTCTCTAGATGCTCTATCAAAAGCATGAAATTGTTAGCTAATGAGCTAAGCTAATATTAGCCAAAACGGTTTTATACCACCGACAGATGTAAACATTTTTTAGACATTACATACAGCCTAATATCAGTGTTTCCACCTCTGATGCATCATGCAGACGTCTCCCTTATTTAACTTTTTTCTCACGCAGCACAAATATCACTCAAAGTTAAAGTTAAAAAAAAAAAAATCACATTTTTCCACCCTTCTGTTTGTGATTGATCAGTCAGAACACAGAGACAACCTAACGCAGGAATACAAATAGATGAACTCAATACGTTTGTGTAAGGGAGTGAGTGGAAGAGCTGTCTCCTTTGAAATGAAAGGGGAATTTTTTTCTCAGTATTTTACTAGAAAGTTTTGTTTATGAATTTATTTGGCTTCTCTTTGCTGCTTTTCTAGCCATCTGTCTTAATTTAGTTTAAAGAGCATATTTTAAGTTAGACACTCCCTTAAACAAATGTTTAGAGAAATATAATAGAAACTTTTTCTGAATAAAAATTTACACAAATTCAGCTTATTTAGGCTCTTGGATTCGTTTTTGTGAGAATTGTCCATTTTTTCACCAAACCGGAAGTGACGACAGTTCAGGGAGACCGTTCGTTCTCTATATAGAAAACTGATCCACTTATCACTACTTGTGACGAGCAAAACAAACCCCCAGAGTGCCGTTATTTTATTACTTTATTACTATAGTGAGCAGTTATTAAGATAAAAAAAAAAAAAAAGATAAAAACAATCAGTCCTGTAAGGCTGTACCCTGTCGGTCCAGCTGTAGACCGTGACCCACCTCCTCACTCGGGTCTGGATAAAATACCAGCGTTTAGCACCAGGTTTTTGATCATCAGAGCTCCAAACATTGAGCTGCGTTCAGGTGGATTGTTAAGAAATGAAAGGGTTTATAAAAAGTTTCACAGGATACAGCTAAACGGTTCGAGGCTGAC
>SSNR01000057.1:1291572-1366617 GCA_006937965.1 Callopanchax toddi | reverse complement strand
GACCGAAACAGTGTCGGGTCAGACTGGAAACCCCGCCGTGAAGACCCTCTTGGTAGCCCCGCTGGGAACGGGAATCCCCTCTTGGTAGCCCCGCTGGGAACGGGAAGCCCCTCTGGAGAGCATCGCGGCGTGGATTTACTGTACCCCGCCAGCCAGGTGAGGGTCAGACACCTGAAGGAAATGCTCTCATGAAATCGCGGACCGGTACCGGATTACGACCCACCACGAACCGTACCAAACCTGGCATGGAAACGAGACTCAAGTCTCCCCGTTAGCTCCTGTTAGCTGCTGTGTGCTAACAGCGGTTCCGGTGAATGGATCGAAGTAACGGCGCCTGTTTAGAGTCACACTGAATGTTTTTCGTCGGTAAGTGGGACTCCATCACATCCAGTCCTGGACTAGACCAGGACCACCGGGGTTTTTCGTCTCCAAACAGAAGTCACCGTACCGGTAAGGAAGCCGTCCCGTTGTTGACTCAGTGTCCTGACAGACTGGCGATTGGCATTCACAAACATAATAAATATAATTTAGCATTTTTTATTAAAATGAATACACACCGACTCGATTAAAGAGCGCTCTAACCTAAAACTAACAACTCATCGCCGACAGCGAGCAGGCAGCTGGCAGACTAGAGCGGTGCCAGTCTGAGATGTTAAAGTAGTTTAGCTTTAAAAAATCTAACACAATGATTAAAACAAGCATCTGTTACACAAACTCCACACAACAAAGGGCTCAAATGATCAGATTTATGGGATTATTGATCGTACAGAGTGTTAAATTATCCTACAAATACTTTATTTATCTACATCTGACAACACTGTAAGCAGCGCCACCTAGCTAGGAGCTCCCTTAGCTGACGTCACAGGTCCACATATGAAAAAAAAAGCGTTTTTAGAAGCTTTGCAAAAAGGGGCACTTTGGACTAGAAAAATGGTTTTAAAAAATGTATTGTAAAACAAAATACCCTCAATAAACATTTCAAATAGTATTTTTGGACAGAGTTTTATCAGAATAATAAAAAAAAAAGAACTTAATATATGCTCTTTAATGGTTGAGGACCTGGAGTTGAGTATTACAGTACCGGACCAGAGGATGTGCTGCATCAATCAAATGTTGATGCTGTGAATCTATCAGGCACCTTAAATATGACACCCTGATCATTTTAGTTTTATTTACTCCTTTGTGTGACATACTGTGACATTCTGAGTGTCATAAATTCGCTCCTCTATTAAGCCTTTATATACAAAAAGAACCTGTATGTAATCATTCAACTAAAACATATGAAATACAGTTTATTCTATTTTTCTATTCTGTTCTTAGGACCAAATATCGCAGATATATGAAAAACCCTGGAAAGAGCAAATTACCATATTGGATGACTTGCTTTAGGTTTTGATACGCAGTCAGAAGATAAAAACTTTTATATATTTTAAAAAGTAAAGAATTGGGAAAAAAAGTTTTATAATGTATTTTTTAGGTTAAAAAGTACAAACTTTCAAAAGAATGGAACTAAACTAAATAAAAACATTTTAAGAAAGAAAGAAAAAAACAAGATAAATTTGTATTAAAAAGTATGAATATTAAAAAAATAAACTTACAAAATTGAAATTTACATTAAAAAGCACAAATATTTGAAAAAGGGACATGTATTACAAAAATGTTTTAAAATTAAATTTTAATTATTAAAATAAAACAAATATTTCATATAGTACAAACATTTATAGTGTACTAAATACCATAATCAAATAAAAACAAACCAAAATTTAAGTCAAATACAAATGTGAATTTAGAAAAAAAATTTATTAAAAATTTTTTTTTAAGAGGAACAGAAATTTTATCGTTAAAATTTTGAAACTATTTTAATTAATTTAATAACATTTTAAAGGGGAAAAAAGAAATGTAAAAACAATTTTAAATACATTTTTTTAATAAAAACTAATTTAAATGTTATCAAGCACAAATATTAAACAAGTAAACGCAATAAAGAAAATAAACCCAGAAATTAAGTATTTAAAAATATTTACTAATCATCAATAAGAATACGAATCAGCAATAACATCTTATGGTTGAAGCTTTAAATTTCCAAAGTGATTCTTCATGTTCTCTCCTTGAATGTGAGGGTTTTCACCAGAAATCATGCATGTATAGGATATTTAGGGATTGTAATTTGAATGTAGATAATGAATTATTTGTTGAACTGGTAACATGCTCAGAGTTAATCCGCTTATCAACAATAAACTGCAAGACAAGCACCAACAGCCCTGAACAGAACGAAAAATACAGAAAATGTTTTTAAAAAATTTCAGTACAAAGTAACACAAGAAAAGTCACATTAGAAATTAGGGAACAACACATTGGAAATCTCATCCAAACTGTTCTAAAAAATAATGTTATTGGTTTTCAAAACAACAAAACATAGTTTAACTGGTCATAAATCATTCTGAGACAAAAAAAACAGATGATAAAATGACTGAAAATAAATATTTTGGTCCATTTTCCAAAATGTAAACTTGTCCTAAAACAACTGGCTTAATATTAATATATTTCCCAAAGTACTTTTTAAAAAATATTTTTTAAAAGGTTTGAGTTTGATTTTAAAAAATGTACATGTTACAATAGTCTGATAATTTAAAACTTGGTAAGACATGCTAATCAGCTTTTTCTGATGTCAATATTTGCCAAACTTTTTGCGCTCAATGCTAAAATGTTGAACTCAATATTTCAGTTCTCATTATGAGAAAGAACTGTTCAGTACACTGTATCAAATGATGCGTCTTTAGCGCCACAGTAGTTCTAGGTAACAGTAATTCTATAAAAATTCAAATAAACCAAATTTGACATAATGTTGTTGTTCAGGTTTATTGCGATACATTTCATATCTGGGAGCCAAAGAACAAAAGAATATCAAAACATCTCAAGAATGTGTGGTTTACATTTCAGTATACTTTGTCCACTCAAGTTGGAAAGTATTTCCAAATAAACTGCTGAAATTGGCCAATTGTTGAAAGTTCATTTGAAAGGTGAAAAAGAGAACTAACATAGTTTAAAGTCTGATAAAATGTGGACTTCTTGGTTGAACTTTAGAAGTCCTTCAAGCAAATTTTATTTCGTAACAATTCAATGCACTCTGTATTAAGCTAGGGGTGATTTCACACACATAACACATCTGTGTGTGTGTGTGTTAAGACTTTGGTTTGTATGGTGAAGTATAATCACACAAATCATGACAAAGTGAAGGTAGGGTATAAAAAGTCAAAGGAAATGAAAGAGGAAAAATTCTGATGAATAATACTGAGTGTGCCAGAAAATCTTTGATGAGTTCAAGGAGAAGCCGTGATTTATGGTTTTTGTCTCATCTAATGCAGAGCTTGTTTTGTCTGCTTTTTCAGGCCTCCTACTGGGAATCGGTCTTAAAAAGAACACACTCATGATTAAAATCTGATGAGATGAATTATCGTCACTATGAGCTGAAAATGAAGTCTAAAAAACGTATTGTTCTTGAGTGATTCTTTTAGTCGTCATTTCCCCCTTTTCTCTCGAATATTAGAAATTCATGTTAATTTCCTTAGACATTAGGTTTTAGGTCTATTACCTTAGACATTAGACATCCATGTCATATTTCCTTAGACATTAAGGTCCATTGCCTTAGACATTCATGTTAATTTCCTTAGACATTGGGAAACTATGTCCAATGCTTTAGACATGGGACATTTGTGTCCATTCCCTAAGACATTGGGTATTCATGTCTATTTCCTTAGACATTAGTGTCAATTTCGCAAGACATTACCCATCTTTGTCTATTGCCTCAGACATTAGGTATCCATTGCCTTATTTGAGTCAATTTCCTTCAGACATTAGACATTTGTGTCCATTGCCTTTGACATTCAAATTCACTGCCTTTGACATTCAGACGTCCATGTCTATTTCCTTTGGCACTAGACATCCATGCCCATTTTCTCTGACATTATCTATACCCATTGCCTCAAGAAAATTATTTTTATTTAATCAACTCAACTGTTTAATGAAAATGATGACCAAAAAAATGTAATCTCACTCGCAAATGTTCCAGTAAAGGGTCTACTTACTCGTCAAGAAAAGACGTTTCTCTCCATTCGACTTTCAGTGTCCGTGTGACTTTAGAGGACTTGTTTGTTTGTCGGACATCCAAAGGTTTGCAGCTGCTGGGAGCCGTCACAGGGGTCAAGGTCTGACTGATCTCAGAGCTGACTGATGTGAGGTCAGTACTAATGTCAAAGGACATCCAAGAAGAGTCGGAGGAGGAAGACGAGCTGGTGTCCACCCACTCCTCACGCAGTCCATGTCTGAGGTCCATCGCGAAAGGGTGGAAATGGGAAGTACAAGACTTTACAAAGTAAGTAAATAAGTTTTAGGTTCGGGATAATGAAGGGTTAAAAGATGAGCTCATCAGAAGAAGTCTTGAAAAGCTTTATGGTTTCTGAAGAAAAACGGACGAGTCAGAGCTGGATTGGCACGCACTCCTTGGTCAAAATCTTCTCTTCAGTTTACGATGAAAGTAAGGAAACCAACCATAAGAACTGACCAATTGGAAAGAAGAGGAAAATTATGTTATGAGTGCCAAGACAATGCCCTTGGAAAAGAACCATTCAGGAACTGAAAAAGAAGTGAGACGTGGCGAACAGAAAGACGGGACGGAAACACAAGAACCCATAACTGTGGGGGAGTGGAACACAAAGGAATCAACGCATTCAGGTGAAAGGTGCCGACAGCAGCACTTACAAGGTGATAGCTCACATCTCATTACCTTCCATTTTTGCCCAACACAAATTGAATTATGTGGTAAGTTGATAGTGACACCACAGGATAGAAAATCGATTCGAGATGCATGGAGAGGCTTGAACTAGCGGCTTCTGTGGCTACATGATAGGAGAGCCGTCTTGGGTTGCACTGATATGAGGTTCATTACAAGAAGTCTGATCTAGTCAAAATGAAATTAAGGTTCACCACTAAAACCCATTAGAGCCCTGATATGGGAAGAACACGTTAGCCAGTTTCCCACAGGTGCCGTTAGAGCATAAAGGTGCTCTTTAGGTATAGAAGAAGCACTGAGCACTTATTAAATTTGCATAAAGTACAAGTTCCTTTCTGTATTAACCTTTACAACATGTTCCGTTCTGCAGCTTTAAGTGAACTGTGATGAGAGTTGGGAGCACATGAACAGGATTTGTTACATGTGGAATGTTTCCTAGAACAGTCATTCCCAAAGTCCCTGACAAGGCTTCACCGTGGTTCACGAAAGTATTTAGATTATCTCCAGAGGTGATTAAAAATATGCTGTATGGAATGATTTCCTTTTTTAAACACATTTGTTAAAAAAGATAAAAATGTATATTTAGGATAACTTTGAGGTTGCCAGTATTTGATGCTTTTATTTTATGGGCCAGAAGCTAAAAAGTTAGGGAAACACTGCCCTAGAGGAAAGACATATTAAAGCTAAACATGAACTATTTCTAACCTAAAAAGTATCACAAAAGGGGGGGTTGTGTGGCCACATACATCTATACCTCAATACAATATAGTGGAATTTGTTCTCTGCATTTGACCCACTCCTGAAAAGCAGAGGGCAGCCATTTTTGATTGGCCTGGATACTTTGACACATGGCCAGGCTGGGGCCATGTGTCCAAAGAAACTACTCCTTCAGATAATTAAACTAAATAGTTCTAATCTTAAAGTGCTTTTCTACATACGGTAATTTATGAAAAATACAATCTTACCTAGTATACATAGCTGTTTGAACTACTTCAGTTGAAAAAATTTTAAGTTCTGAACAAATTAAGCTAGCGACTAGTCCAAAAGTGGCCAAAGCCAAAGAGACAAACTAATAACTTTAATAGAAGAAGTTTTATAGCAGATCATTAACATTGTTTTAGATACCTTAACACTATCTTCTTGTATTACATCGGTATTTACAAGTATTCTATGGGTATTTAATATCAGCAGCAGACAGAATATCTAGTTTAGCTTAGTAACATTAAATTTGCAGTCATTTTTAAAGGTTTATTTTATGTGGATGAACCACTTTAAGTGTTTTTAAAATTGTTTAGTTGTTTTAAGATGGAAACCTTCCACGTTGGTCTTTGCCTTGCTCACACTGGTAAGGAAACTTGGGTTTCTTCCATGAAAATTTAAGCCATAATATCTTGTTTACAGTTGCTGCCATGTTGTTTGTTTTAACCAGTTTACATATGACAGGCAAAGTTGTACCTACTCATTTTCACACATTAATGGGGTTTCTATGATTTTTATGGGGAATTACAATTAAGCATATTAGAAAAATTTATATTTGAACACACAGCTGCAACTAAAGCAAAACACATGGAAAAAAACACCTAAGGTGGATTATTTTAATGAGAGCAATGTCCCATTTGTTTTTATGGAGAAAAGACTTCCACTACTGGGGGGGAAGGTTCCATGTTCCATTCAGCAAAGACGGTCAATGTTTTATCCAAACTGAGGTTGTTGAAAGAGCTATCTACAAGAGGTTTTCTAAACATTTTCTGCTTTTATCCTTATTTTTTTAAGTGTCAGATTACAAAAAAATGCCTGCATCCACATCTATGTTATGTTTTTAAGGCATTTCAGAGGGTATAGAGAGGCATGCCATTGATTTCAGCAAGATTAAAACCAAAGTTCTTACACTTTAGCCAAAAGTGCTTTCGACGAGCAAAGATTTGTCAGCACCTCACAATCATGATTTACACCAGGGGTATTCAATTATGAACCTTGATGGGCCACATGACACTCCGTGGGCCGGGCCAAGGGGGGAATCCACGCCGATTCGCAGTTTATCTTATTACATGACAGCTCGTTGTGAGCATAGAACAATGTTTTAAGGGCAGAGTTTTGAATACATTTTTAAACTGTGCCGATGCAATCATTTTGCTACAGTGAAAGCAGTAGTTTGTCATATTTGAAATGTAAACGCCATCTAATCCAGTTCTTAATGAATTTTCTTGCCATTTAATCCTAAATGAGACTGTGGCCCAGGGGTAGAGAAAGCCACCCTCCACTTAGGAAACCCAGGTTCAAATCCTGGCATCAGCATCTAACATTAGATGATTAAAAGTTCTTGTTTAGAGCTGCGTACAAGCTGCTGGGCCAGAAATATGTGGGTTGTGGACCGCATCTGGCCCACAGGCCTCCTATTGAATAGCCCTGATTTCCACACACTCAAAACAGTACACACTATATTCTCAAATTGTTCATTTCACTTCCATGTCTTGTTAGCCAAACCCAAATTTCTAGTTCAAGAAATTCTGGTTCTAAGAAATGATGCCAATTACTGATTTTTGCGCAGCTCGGACCTGCTTGTGCAAATTTGGGCATATTCTGACTTATTGCAAAAAACCATTATTACCAGAAAAAATATACAACTTGAAAATTACAATTCTGGATGTAAAAACACCCACATGCAAGTTCTGTTTGAATGAATTAGTGCTTAGTGAGATCAGGAAAAATGTCAATATTTGCATTATGGTACGTTCACTGACAGATAAAAACACAAATATAGCCCTCGACCTTTAAAGTCTTGGATTGGTGGATTTTGATTAGACCGATCAGGCTGAAAATGGACAAATTCCAATCACTTGTTGACTTTTCAATGCACCTCTGGTTTCAAGCCCTTAAAAAAACCCTTCAAAACCTTGAATATACCACATTGAAAATCAACGATTTCAAGCTTGTCAAAAACGTAAACAGACTGAACAATAAAATACAGAAAATGTATGGAACACTCATCAGTTTTGTGTCATGGAAATGCCCTTTTCAGATGTAGTTCCTGATTCTGGTGTGATAAAAGTATAATTTTTTATCTGGTTTGACAGCTACTTTGGTTTAAAGAAAAAAAAAGGGACAAATTATTGAGAACAATGTGTCAAAGCCTCTCTTAGTACAGACTCATTTATATTCAAGCTGACGGTTCATTGATTAAATCAAAGTTTGAACTTTGACTAATGACAGTATCACACTGCCACTGTGGGTTTTCTTCTGGCATCTGTCACCCTTACTTAAATTGTATCCTCCCAGTGAGTCCATCTTATTGCGCACGTAGTGACAGTAAAGCAATGAGTGGAGATCCATTACGAACATAAGAAAAAAGTTGATTTCCCCCCCCCCCTTTTTGTTTAAAAGTTGACGATATGGGGTGACGTGCATTGAGCAAAGTTGACACAGTTTAGAAAAAATCTTTATTTTTGCAACAAACAGGAACACAGAGACATGCTAACATAAAATATGAGGTACTGTCAGAATGTTTTTTTTGTATCTCAAGAAAAATAAATTACATACTGACTGTTGTGACTGTACATTTACATTTGCACAAATTTGATTTAGTTACATCCAGAGCTCACCGGTATGTACAGTGGTGTAAATCTCACTAGTATCTGGTCTAATCAGACTCAAATACAACTTTATTAATTAAAATACTGGTGAAAATGAGGTGAAACCTATCAAAGTTCTTCTTTTTTTTTTTAGATAAAGCAAGAACTAAGAAAATCCATCTCCCACTGAAAATGAATGGAAACAGATTAATTAATGTTGGAGAACATCAGGAGTAAAAAACAGCAACAATCGTAAGCGTAGAAGAAAAAAGTCACTCCTTGGAAGGGGTTGAGTTTCCAAACAGGGAAGAAATGTCCTCTTGGGGATCCAAAATTAGGAAGAAGAGCTTTTTAAAGGTGTCCTTTTTCCTCCAGTAAACTGGTGATAATATTCCAAAACTGTATGTCAAAGGGAAAAAGTCAATGCAGCTTGGTCCTAAAACATGCAACAATGCAACTACAGCGAAGGTTAGTAGAAGGCAGCTCCTAAAAATTTCAGAAGGGGGGGGGGAGAAGTCAGCACACTGGAGCGAAGCAGTTCAGACACAAGGACTAAATAAAGCAAGGGAATGAATGTCAGGCCAGAGAAGAAGAAGAGGTGGAATTCAAAGGAAAGTTGCTTTTTAATCCTCTTGTAAACCAGCTGCAGGAGTTTGAGTCAGAAGAAAGGCGAGAAGAAAAAGAAGAGCGGGTGAGTCCTTCAATAAACCGGCCTCGGTTGTTTCATGCTGTAGTGAGCCTCTGACGCCGACACGTATGCGGACTCTGGGAAAAAGTCCTCGTGGAACTCGGCTAGAAACCTGGGGGGGAGGGGGTCAGAAAAAGGAAGAACAAAGAAAAGATGGAGATAAATCTGGTGTCCAACATAAATATTCACCATGAGCTTGGGCTATTCGTATTTCGATGAAAACAGTTGAATTTTGAATGTTACAAATTTTGTCCCTTCCAAAGGGGCGTTAAAATAAATCACCCAGTAAAAGTAACAACGGCAGATTGAGAGCAAAATACACTGACTGTTAGGGATGTCCCGATCCGATCACGTGATTTTGGACTCGATTGGTATCGGACGTCACCTCCCGATTTTGACTCGGGTTTCCTCTACATGCGCCCCGCCAAAATAAAAGCCGCTACGCCTTCAGAAGGAAGTTTGGGTTTTTAAATATATGTTAAACAATCTAAAGCACATGGGATTTATATATAGTCTATATTTGTGCACTTATATTAACCATAATCAGAGTTTGAATCAGTTTCCGCCGGTCCAGGAGGAGGGAGGGGCCGGGACCGGGAGACATGCAGCTTACTGAGCAATGACCGGGTTCGCCGCTCACTCCACACCCGCCGCCAGGATTCGTCCTCCCCCTGAACGGAAAGCAAGCACCGACGGGAGTGCTCGGTCTGGAGGAGGCGGCGAGGCCGGCGTGGAGCGAGTCATATCCGTGCTAACTCGTTCCCCCTACGCCATGTCTCCCTCCAGGCTCAGGAGGAGATTCTGCTCCGTGTGCAGCACAACACCCGCCCTCTGTCGGAAAAAAATTGGAGCGATGTTAAGATTTTTAAAAAGCGCTTTCTGAGGAGGAGTTTCCTGATTAAATATCGCTCCAAAATGCGCACAACACTGATGGATTTCTCCAAAAAGTCTAATTAAGCAGTTGTTCAGAGCTGCTGCAGTCAGAGGATAAAGCAGGAGCAGGAGTGAAGGAGAAGCTGATGACTTAAGAAATGATCGGGTCATTGTCAGTAAACAAGTTTGTTCTTTCTGGGCAAAAAATGGAGCAGAGTGTTAAAATAATGTTGACATTTCTGCACCTGAACAGCTGTAGGAAAAAAAGATTTTCCTCAAAAAGTTGCTTTAACCACAAACTAATTTTGTGCACAGAGAATGTATGTTTAAGTATTTAAACATATATGGATATGATAGAATATACAGATGGATGGATTTATGTCTGCAGCATGACATCATTTTGTGGCTTGTTTGTTTTTATTAGTTAAACATCAGCTAAGTAGAACTCAGAAGCAGCTTGAAGCAGAAAGTGTGAGTATGTCTGTGGTCTGGAGACATTATAAAGTTGATCACAACAACATATTAAAAAGATCGGATCGGGACTCGGGATCGGCAGATCTTCAAAATCTAATGACTCAGACTCGGACTCGAGGGCAAAAAACCTGATCGGGACATCCCTACTGACTGTGCTATACTTATTAATCATGGAAGACTTTTATTTCCTTTCACCTTTTCAAATTCCAGCCATTGAAGGATTGAATCTTTATTGTCACTATACACAGTGACAAATGACGATAAAGATATTCTAGTCTCTACTCTATGATTGGCATCAAGAAGCAGCTCTTCTCTTCTTTTATAGCAGCGCCGTTTTCCGTTTTCTTCACCTAACTGATTAATTTATTTGTCTTCATGTATTTTAAAATAGTACTGAATGTCTTTTTATTATAAATGAACTAGCATTACTTATGTGCGACTCCGGTGACAAAATTTAATTATTTTTCACCACTAAACACATCAACTCTGCCATCTGCTGACAATGATGGGTAACTGCAGCCTTCTTAAAATGTGAACTCTGGATATTTTAGGCTTTAGATATTTAGAAAAAATGCTGTAAAATCTCTGTGCTTTCAAGAATATTTATTGGTGATCAAAGTTTATATTTCTTTAGTTAATTATTCAAAATTTACACCTATAAATACAAATTACCTGTTTATAGTAATAAAGTTTATTTATAAAGCACCTTTTACAGAACAAAGTGCATCACAAAAAAAACAAAAATAAAACTGATTAAAAAATGAAAAAGAATCAAGATAAAATAAGACTTAAAAAATACAAGACAAATTAAAATATCAAGATAAAAATAAAATACTATTAAAATTATTCCAGCAGATGGCAGCGTTGTGCTGCTTAGTGGTGATTAAAACCCATGAGGTTTTGAATTATGAGACTAAAATTACTTTCAATGCTATAAAAGCTGAAAAGAGCCGCAAAAAAAAAAAAAATTTCTATCAATAATAATTATTAACATAAATATTAAAAATAAATATTAAAATAATAATTTTAAAAAATTTCAGAAACATGACTGCTCAGAAATAAAACCACATGGAAAAGTATTAACGGACACGTTAAATTAAATGAATGGTGTAGTTTTTAACATGCATCATACACAGCCGGCATGGTTTGCCATTGTTGGGTTTAGTCTTCCAAAATAAGACAATAGCGTAACAAAATAAGAGCGCGCTTAACAAAGCAGAACCAACAATTAACTTAAATAATTATAATAATCATTTGAAGCCAAAATTTAACTTGAGATCATAATTGAAGTCTTGACAAAAATAATCATTTTGATTTGATTCCCGCGATATAGCCATCCATTCGGTTTACAGGGTACAAAAAGAACGGAGAAGCGTTTTAAATAACAAATCCACATCGTCTGGTTTTCTTAGATATCCCTGACTCATTTCAAGAAAATCTACGACCCCATGACCTCAGCCTCTGTATATATTTCAGAGACAAAGCCCCCTTCATCCGTCCCTATACCATCAGCAGAAACCAATCTGCATCAGACAGGACAGGAGAGTTACTGACCGACAGTCAGGCAGGGGGAAAGTGAAAAATCCCCCCACCCCGCCCGACACACACCCACCTCCTCCCATCTAATCAGTAACGGGGCAAACTAATCCGGAATCTTCTTAGTATCCGCTACTCGGCCAAATCCTCTAAATCTTGCCATCTCATCTTAGCTCCACCAACCTTCCTAATCTCAATGCACACAAATTATCAGAGAATGTATTCGCTTATGAATGCTTTCATGAAGAAAAATGTATAGGAAAACCTATTAATGACAAAGAAAACCGGTCCAATTCTTTAAAATCCAACAAAGAAACCTAAATAATCCCATATACAATAAAATAAAATGTGTGGACATTTCTGGAGCATTTTTACGAGTCGACAATACAGATAAGCATCGGCCTGACTTCCTGCAAGAAAAGCAATAACACACGGGCGCGTTATAAATCTGCATAACGTGTGGATCAACACACTTAATCACCGTCATTCTTGCAGAGGGGGGAAAAAGGGGCAGAGTGAGAGATCAGCCACGGCCAAATCCCAGAATGCACCGCACGTCAAGTCTCTGCGACATCAATCAGTTTCTGCCCGCTCGGCACAATCTGCCCGGAGGCTGATTACAGAGCGAAAAAACACAAAGTCTTTCCCAAAAGACGCCGGTTGTTTGGAGTTTGTGGCCAGCGTCCTGCTGAGCCTCCAACACGGTGAGAATATTAATTAGATCCTATGAAAAAAATAATCCTGTTTGAGGTACTTTTGGTCAAAAAACTCAAAAAAACTAAAGAAATCTCACTTTGTAAGTAGTTTAAAGTAAAAGAGTGAAGTGACTTAAAAGCCTGGCTGCCCTTTGACCCCACTGCTGATGCACTTCCAAGAACTGCTGATGTTTGAGGTGTTTCATTTGCAGAAGTATCTGTGCAACCAAGAGGGAATAAAAGACATGTTCAGCTCTTATCTTAGCTGCTGCTCTACAGCACCACCTGCTGCCAGGAGGAGGTATTGTTTGTGTTTGATTAGAGAATGAAAGGACCTAAATCCCCGAAGATCGCCAGGGAGGATTTAAAGATTAGACTCCGGCGCTTGTGTAACGCCCACTCATCTCCCTCCCTCCAACACACCTCCCCATCGTATATGCTTTTACACACTCCCCCCTTCTTTTAGCTTCTGATGAATCTTTCAAAGCTGCCGGGTTTTAATGTAAATAATTGATTGGTGTAAAAGTGTGCCGACACCTTCCAGGTGGTGTCCTTCTCTCCTTGTGAAATGGAGACTTCCTGTACTCGCCGTCGAGCTTAAATGCGTAGCTGGGTCAGACCTTGGTTAATGAACCGTGCTGGTTATTAGCAAGGTGCATTTCCTCTTAATTAAATGATTTATTCCACTTTACGAGACATTATTTCTCTCAGTTTCGATTTCAATTTTACGGTTGAACGTTCTGCCGAGGGACAGCAAGGCCTTCGGGTTGAAAAGGATTCAGGACGTGCCATAAAAACCTTAAAAGCTGTATTAATTACGACGGTCCTGTCTAACTCCTGACATCTGGATGAATTAATACCTGAGAAAGAGTTCCAGATGTTTGATCAGGGCTCGCAGATTCCTCTCAGGGAGCTGCATTTTCCCAAGAATCTCAGGGAGCTTCACTGCAAAATGAAAGAAGAGTTTATCAGTGTTTTTAATCCCTAATGGAGAAGACAAGACCGATAAATACGACTTGAAAGACACATCAACAGACCGAAAAGCCGCAGAAGGTGCTGTGATCCGTACAGGTAAGAAGGTGGAGGTGGCTGGTCAGTCAGAGGGTAGTTATCAGGGGTCAACTTCCAGCTCAGAACCTGATTCAGACAAAACACAATTTAAGGGACTTCATTTCTGGAGAAAACTTTGACGATTAGTAAAATATTTTATTAGTTCAATACAGTATTCTTTTGATAAAGCACCAATTATCTGTGGAGTTCCTCAAGGTTGTACTCTCGGCCCAGTTCTGTTCTCGTTATAAAATATGATTTCAAACAAGTAGAAATGAATTAATTCAGTATCTACATGACATCACGGTGTACATCAGGGGTGTCCAAACCTTTCAAGGCATGAGACAAAATCACCAAGCTGCAAGTCCTCGTAGGCCACAAAACATTTTTTGTTAATTAAAAAAGTCTAGAATTATCTTTATTATGATGTTTTAAATATTTCTAGTATTGTTTAATCACATTATAAATGCAACATTTGAAGGAGGTAATGTATTTGTTTTTTTAATAGAAAATATCAAAGTGTGTGTTGATATAAGACACTAAAAACGTCTCATATAAATGTTTTTTTAATAAAAGGAAAGCGTTAAATTCCTTGGATTTTATGAATTCACTTTTTTATTTTAGTTTTTAAAATAAATTTGAGTTTATTATTTAGTCAAGTTTCACAAAAGTTGTAATTATGCCTTTTAGTAAAGGTCCTGGAGGGTTTTTGGTCCAATTTAAAATTAGATTAAATTAGAAGAAAAACCAAAAACTTTGGTTTGTTCTTGACCTTCACATTTTTAAATATTGTAATTTATCTTTATTTATTTGCCATTCACCCACATGTTTATAAAACTGGAACATAAAAATGTTAAAAAGTTTTAACAGCCTACAGGAGGACAAACTTTTAACTTTCTTGAAATGAAATTCAGGGCCACACAATATCACTCCGAGGGCCGTAAGTGGCCCCCGGGCCTCACTTTGGACATCACTGGTGAATTTAAATTTCCTTCATCATAACGGGGGGAAAAACAAACTGAAGCTGTTCCAAATGGGAGTTTGTCAATGACCTTATTAGTCTTCTTTAGCCTATAGCACCATATAATCCAGGGGTGTCCAAACTTTTCTAAACAAAGGGCCAAAATCTCCAAGTTAAATGTCCTCAGGGGCCACAAAATTTACATTTTTTTTTTAATTAATTATTTTTATTGTGAATTGTGATAATTTGTACTATAAACAGAACACAGTATTTGCTTTCTTGTAATAAAGGATTCTTAATTTTGTAAATACAAACATGGGTCAAGTAGGTTTTCCTTATTTAAAAAAAAGCACTAGATTTCTTGGATTTGATTGGTCGATTGTTTTACAGTTTTTTGGTCCCGAGAATAAATTTGAGTCCATCTTTATTCCAAGTTTCTTAAACAGTGCTCACAAGTGTGCTTTGTAGTAAAAGTCAGTGAGGATTGGAGGTTTTATTGATCAGAAAATTAAATTAAAAGAAATCATTTGACTAATAACATCAGTATCAGCCAAAACCTTTGAAAGGTTATTTACGCTTTTATCAACAATAAGGTTCTATTAGTGTAATTTTCTGTATGAGGGTCTAGATTATGCCTCTTTATTGTATTAATTTAGAATAATACATTTTTGATTTTTAAAGGTCAAAATGGTTTGACCTCCGAGATTTTTTTTACATCTCCTCTCTCCATCTGGAGGACTGAGGTCAAACAACCATATGATCTGTGACGTCACGAGGAACTAAACTAAAAGTAGAGGCGATCTTTAAAGTTGCTGTCCCCGATTAATGGAACAATCTACCAATACATATCAGACATGGACAGAATTTAAGGTATGATTAAAGTCTATTTGATTACATTTAGTGTGTTTTTATGGGCTTTATTTTTCTGAATTATTTTGTTTGTCAAGCTGTTTATAAATAAAGTTGGCATTTACAGACACTGACATTATAATTTCCCAAATATCTCCAGTGTCATCACCTCATTAAGCTCGTTGTTCCTGCGGCTCTCCAGCCCGTAGAAAGGCCCACTTCTCTCTTTGCTTGGGGTCAAAGGTAACGGGGAGGATGAGCCACTATGGACTGGAGTTTCTGGAAAAAAAACCCAACAGCTGGTTACTGGGAAATAATAGTCAAACCACACCATCTAGTGGCCTAAATTAGCTACTGCAGTAATTTCAACTGAATTATTTGAATACCAACTTGATAAAAATGCTAAAAAAAAAACAACTATGAATTAAACAAAAACGTGTTTCCTCAAACAACCTACTTCTGTCGAGGTTGAGGAAGAACTTTGGTTGCGTCGAGGTGTCGACCAAACGGCGTTTGAGCTGCGGTGAAGCGGCAGCGCTCCCTCCACCTGTGATAAAGTCACAAAACAGCTCCTAAGCAGATCAAAATACAGAAAGTATGAGTTTAGATTAAGAGACTCACTCTGATGACCGCCGCTGCTTCCCTCAGCAGGCCGATCACCTCCTGACGTGTTCCTCGTGGAGCGTCTGAGGGACTGCGACTGGTAGGAGATGCAGTCCATATCCGGGTGTCGCCGGCGCTTTGGGGTCGGAGCTGGAGCGGTGGGCGTGGTGGCGGATGTGTCGCTCAGAGCCGGCTGGCTGTCTGTAGACTGAGGGGTGGGGGGGTTGTGGACCGGCGGGCTTGGGCTGCGTTCTCGTTGGGTGCTTTAAAGAAAAGACTTCATCAGAAAAAAGGCAGCAAATCAAAAAGCTACAGATGGATCACGCCGTGCTCACTTGCTGGAAGAGGGCGAGCCTTCGTTCATGGCGAGGAAGAGTCGGGATGAGCTGACTTTTTTGAACTGAGCTTGTTCACAGGGGTAGAGGAGGATCATGGGTAAGGTGAAGTCGAAAGTGATCCTCAGACCGTCGACCATTTCCTTACAGAGATCCTCACTTAAAAACACAGAGAAAGCTCTTTCAGGACGTTATGGCTGCAACATTCTTAACTTTTATACTCTTTAAAACCATTTAACCTCTACAAAGGCCTCATATCTGGACACCATTTTTCTCAAAAACATCAAGAAAAAAGATAATTCTTTGTTTTTACATTCATCAGGTCCCAATCAGCCCAAATAGCAAAGAGAAATTAAACACGCATGCCATGAAAGAGTACGGGTCTTAGTAGAGATCTTAAACATTGTTCAAACACAGAATTTGTAGAGTACGTCTGCCCCCTGCTGGCCTAAAGAAAAATTGCCCAAAGATTTCAAGTATAAGGGGTTTTCTAGCTGCTCTTTGTTTATCTATGGTTTCTGATCTGCTTAGATAATTAATTTTCAACAGAAGAAATAATCTTACACTCATTAATATCTTAGTTTTAAAACATCATGATAATTAAAACCACCTCCAAGTTAAAGAAGACACAAACGCTAATAAATACAAGCTGTAAAAGCCAGTCGATACTTTCCCATTTAAACACACACACCAATCACTTTAGAGTGATTCGATCTTTGCAAAGGTACTAATTCAAAATGTTTCCAGTCCGATGAAGCCGTTAGAACCCTTAGTGTTTAGACTCACCTCTTCTCTGGAGGGATGGGCTGTGGACTGCTGCTCTGCGTGGTGTTCTGCTGACGCCTGTACCTCTCGTTGGCCATGAAGGCTTTGTTGATAGCGAAGTGTTTGACGTAGGACTCCAGGATGTGCACCACGTTAGTCTGACAAGGAACCATGACGAGCTAAAGGAGGAAAAACACCCCCATTAAGCTCTGAACTACTACTACTTTATGAAATACATGCGGATCTTCAAGTTTAGTACCTTTTTTCTTTTGTTGATATAAAAACAGTCATCTTCTAGTTTCTTCTTCAGAATATCAGGGATGCTGATGTCCACGTGAACGACCTTCTCCTCACATTCCCTCTTCACATTGACGTCTGGCTCAACCCTCTGAAACACAACACGTAGATCTTGGACCCTCAGAGCAACAGAGCAATTAACCGAAGGGCCGGGATAGAAATCATACTTGAACGATCCGGTTTACCATTTTGTTGATATCCTCGGAGAATGTGCTGTCGCCACTGTTTGAAGATTCCGGGTCAGAGTCGTCGCCTTCGCTGCTCTCCGAGGTCGAAATCAAACCTACGGACCAAATCAAATACGTGAGATGTGAAGCGATTGCTGCGGGAGGCTGGGAGCAGAAGAAGACAGGTTTCTCACACGCGTCATCGCTGTCGTCCTCCTTAGGGAGAGTCTTCAGAGAAGATTTAGTACCGGACTGACGGCGACGCCTCTTCGTCCATCCTTTTCTCTTCCTATCAACAAAGACAAACGTCTAAACGGCTGATTTATTCATGGTAACAGAATCCTACAATACAGGACAAGAATGCTGACTCACATGCGACCCAGGGCTTTGCGAGCCAGTTTACGTTGCAATTTACGGTTTTCTTCGGTGTCCCTTAGGACATGATCCTCGGCAGCCCAGCGATCCCAGCTACACAAACAAAAACAACGAAAATGTTCTGCAAATCTCAACAGTTTGCATTAAAAACAGACCAATAAATAACTCTGTTACCTTCTGCTCCAACCATTGAAGTGAATCAGGTACTTTGGCACTCGTCTTCCATGTTCATCTGTACCGATCAAGACATCAAGGACCTGCAAGACAAAGACAACAAACAGGACATAAATGCTGTGGTGTTTGATTGCATCTGAGCCAATAAACAACAGGTACTCAATAGGTGGTCCCACACCCGGCCCACGATTCGCCTATTTCTACAGGCGGGCTACAATGCCACCCCCCCAAGCCGCGAATCGCCGCTGCATCTCCGAATACTGCTTCCAGAAAGTTGAGTTCCTGCAGGCAAGTGACACGAGCACCCCCCCCCACCCCGATCCCCCCAAATAAAATTGCGTGTTTCCTCCCCCTCCTAAGCTGTCAACATTTCATACAATCCACCACGATCCACCTGGAGCAGAGCGGAGCTGATTAGGGATGCGGGTGTTATAACAGTAGGGGTGTGCAATCTCGGGTGCCTCACGATTCGATTACAATTCAGGAACTACGATTCGATTTTAAAACAATTTTTACATTTTTTGTCGCATAATTTTTTTCCCCCCCCATTTAGGATTTTTTTCCTTCATTCCCTTGAATAGCTATTTTCTCCTTTTAAATCCATTTAGTTTCCATTAATTGAGGTATGTAAACAATTTAATGAAATACATTTTATTTTTGTGAAACCACAAATAACACCAACACGTCCAAAGTATGTTTCATAGTGAGTTAGAAATAGAAACAAAACAACAAAGATGCTCCTTTGACAACTGAAGTGTAAAATATTTACTTTATCAAAGTAATTAGAAAAATAAAATCCTCTTAATAGTACAAAAAGCTGACATCTGCAGGGGAAGAAGTTCCTCTGGTGATCAGTTAAATTTCCTTTAACCTAAATCCTTTACAACTTTCACAGTTTTTGTACCAGCAGCTCTAGATTATTTCTTTTAAAAATACAAGCTCTCACCGAGTCAGCAACAATAAAAAATATATATCCAAATTTAAATCATCAAATAAAATATATTTCCCCACAATTAAAGTAGTTTTAACAAATTCACTAACAGTAGCTCTAATAACACTGGTGGAAACGTTTTGAAATAACAGTTAAACTGATCAAATAAATGTAAACTAATAATACCAGGATATAGACGTGAAAATCAGCAGTAAATGTGTTCCTACAGCCTCTCAGCACTGCTGTCATCAGCCTCAGGATGGTAAACTTACAACTTCCTGTCTAAGAAGTTCTTACCTGGACTCCAGCGTCCGCATTACAGCGTAAAGTCCTGGTTGTTAACAGCGCATATGGACGTAAATCCTTTTCCCTTTCAGAGCTGTGTAAAGTTTGAATCCTTCCTTAAATATTCACTGTTTGGAGCAACAGCTGATGGCTTCATCTCTTCATACCCGCAGTGTTAACGGGGGAAGTGCTGACGCTCGTTCGTATCATTCCATTTTACTTTTCTTCACGTAACAGGGAATAAATCTTCTCAGGCCTTTTCCGTTCATGTTATTTTAAAAACTAAAATATTTCCAGACGCCTGCCTTATACCTACTGAATGAATTTCGCCCTGTTGATCTACAAGCGGAAGCCATCTTGTGTTTCCGGCGGTCCGTCCCCAAAAAATGTCCGGGCGGCATTTTATGTTCCATCATTTTTAATAAATAAAAATAAATATAAATAATCAATTTTGAACACTTATGAATCGGAATCGATTTGGAGCATTTTACATCACGACTAAAAGATTTTTAGTGAATCGGCACACCCCTATATAACAGCCTCTCTTTAACACTTAAAAATGGTCACTTTTCCAGCAGTTTAGCTCAAAAACTTTTCTTTTCCTCTCCCCGCCGTTTGCTCCCTCTCCCCGAACACACCGGTGCTCGTAGCTCCGGTAAATACCGACACAGAAGTAGTTGGTTTAATGCTATGATAATGCTCTACTCTCTCAAAAACAAGTCAAATGTTGTAATTCTCTGTGCTTTATTACTAAACAGGCTGCTGTTGGTCAAAGTCAGACCTAAACAAAGAAAACTGGTCAGAAGAAAACAGAAAATCGCTTCACTTCCTCCTCTCTCTCGAGCCCGCTCGTCTCCGTTGTCATAGCAACCAGCTGACAGACAGCTCAACAAGTTTCGGTCACGTAAATTACAGGACCTCTAAAACTAATACTGCTTATTCAGTCCATTAAAACGTTTTTAGTTAAAGTAAGATGCAGAAAAAAGACAAAATACTGATTTCACAGCAGCAAAACTATATTGTTAAAGCATGGACTGCTCTGACCCCCCCCATGGGCATTCATCTGGCCCTTTCAGGTTTGTAATGGAGTTCCCCTGCAATAAACATTTATTATTTTAGTAGAAACTGTCAATAAACGACGTAGTCAGCTCCGCAAGAAGCGATCAGTTAATTTGGGACGACAGCTGACTCAACCATATCAATGCCGATTAGTTATAGTTTATAAATGTGAATTATTAATCGCATATTAAAAATGACGTATATTAATATCCACAACTTTAGATTGAAGACATTTTTAATTCACTACAGTTTAGGCCAGCCACTATTCGTCGATCAGTCACGATTATGTCGTCCTGCTGTAATCTGAGCTCCGAGCTGCAGAGCAGAACTTGGTGCTCCAGCTCCGTGACGCAAACAGCATTCAGGAATGTTGGAAGTTTAAGATTTGTTTGTTGCTACAAGCTGCAAATGTCATTAAAAGTTTAATAAACGACCATTCTGTCTTTATTTTTAGCTGGCACAGACCTTAAACACTTGAAGCTGTGTGTAAGACTAGCTGCATGTGATCTGATTAGTCGACTAATCAAAATAATTGTCTGTGGCAGCCCTGTGGGCTAAAGTTTTGAGAACCACACTATTTATTGGTTTTGATGATTTCTCTGCTTTATTATTCAATTAGATCAGTGTTTTTAGATCTTTTTTTAACTTGATTTCTATGGTATACTTAAGTAAAATTATGAAGAACTCTAAAAATATTGCAATTCCACTACATTAATTCTGAAAATCTGCATTTATCCACAATCTATGTTTTTTTTTTTAATATTACTAATATGAGAAATATGTTTTACATGAATAACATTGACTTTTTTTTTTTTTTTTGCATCTGTGATGAAATTTTAAGATTCACAGTGACAGTATCCTCAGCACCATCACAGTCAACAACACCGAATCTTCCCTGGAGAACAAATGATTTTTTAAAAACCTCCCAATTCGAGCTGAAACAAAAACCTGCTCACCAACTCGATCCAAGTGACAGACAGACCTCATAGTTTCTTCACTTGTCTTATCGTCGTTTATTAGTTCATTTGTTGCTTGTTATTTCCATTTCGTACATTTACAATTAAAAGATCAGGTTGAAAAATAATCTTTTGTTGTGTTTTGTTAGCAGACACTCTCTATAAAGGTTTATATGTACCAACTAAGACGCTGATTTGATGAGAGTGAAGTGAAAAACTAAACAATTTGAAGCATTTTTAATAAATCTAATTGTCTACTTTTCATCAATCAACCTACTTTTATTTAGAAAACATTTTTGTTTACCAATCTGTAATCTCAAAATGTTAGCTCACACATAGTGGTGTGTTTTTGGAAGATCATTTAGTTTAATCAAATCCGAATTTCTAAATTTTTTAGTATCCAATTATTTTTGTCAGTGTGTCCAATATAAAAATTATGAGATTATTCTGCACATTTTGACATGCAACAAGACGAATCAGGTTAAAAACCACACAAAAGGTGTTGATTATATGTATATTACAGATTTTTGAGAGTTATAGAGTAAGTTCTTAGCTAGTAAATAAAGCTAGTTAGCAGCGCTAGCAACACGGTGTTTGTTTTGAGTAAATGTAGACCGGAAGCTAAGAAGCTAAGCTACGTTTATTTAAATAACTTCATTAAATGACAAAACTTCAAAAGGACATTTTCAATAAATCTCAATATCCGCTTCGTGTTTTCATGTAGCATCCTTCAGCCATAAAGGTAACCGAACGTACCCGGAAACCGTGCAAGAAAGCTTAGAAAGTCAGCTAGCATTGGGTGATAGCGGCTAACATTGTTATTGTGGCCTTCCCTAGCACCATGGAGGAGAAACAACTCCGCGTTTCAAGTCAAAATGACGCAATTGTACAAAGTTTCCTCACCAAAGGCGACATTAGGTCGGATAAAATGTTACCTTAGCGTCATACAAGACTTTAGCCTTGGTGGGGTCTGGTTCAAAGCACAGGACTCGTTCTCCTTTGTGAAACTGGTATTTAGTTCCCCGCGAATTCATTTGTTCATGGCGACGTGTGGAAGAAGAGACATCGATCGGAACCTTAAAACCTCCTTAACCCTTTCGTTTCCGGCGAGGAGGGAGGGGGTCTTCTGGAAGGGAAGGATAGGAACGAGCGTTGGCTTTCTGGTGCGTTCATGGACTGCTCGGAATTTCGAATATTCCACAGTGCGCTGATCCACGTCTTAGACATAGAAAAGGAATAAGAAAGTTATACATATTTCAAAACGTCCTTACAAAATAAAATGTTTTAAAATACTCATTGTTTTAATACCAAACTGTTTCGCGCTTATTTTAAAACCAAACACATTACTTCCAAATGTATGGTATTTCCTAGAAACTGGAAGGCAGCACAAATCTCGCAATTTGATTGGTGTAGTAGGTCTTCCACAGAAGCTGTATAATCACTCACTGCAATGTGTAAGCGTCTCCACTAGATGTCAGCATAAGCAAAAACAAATCATAATCATGAGCTATTTTGTCCAAGCTGACACAAAATACCATCAAAACACATTTTAATTTACAGCCTGAAGCATCAACAAAAAAAGGTTGTAAAAGGTATAAAAACAAAACAGTAATAAGATTTTGGAAAAAAGGTTTAAAAGTACAAACATTTTTAAAAAAATAATTGAAATATAAAAAAGATTAATTAAAAAGACAACAGAAAATATGCTTTTAACCCTTTAAAAGGAACTGTCTAAAATAGTTGAAATTTTAAGGTTTAAAATCACTAAGTGGTGCAACTCATGATATGGAGACTACTCGCTTGAGTTAGCATTGGGGAGGCTAATAATTATCATTACTAAACTGGTCTCCCGCTCTGCCCCCCATTAGCATGGAGAGGCTGGTGTTAGCATTGGATGCTAGTGGCTAGTTGTGCCATAGAATCTGTTGTTCATGTAGAGTGAAAGACAAAGCGACAACATATCCATTTTTTGCTTAATCGATGATCCCTCAAACAGGAAACCACAAAGCAGAATCTAGGATTGTTTTATGGCTTTGATATCATTTATTCCTCTAATTCCTTTGACCCTGAATGCATCAGAATATTACCTTTGACAATGTTTGAATCAACCTTTAGCTTAAATGTTTGCTTGAAATGCAAGAAATTAGTGTATTTATGTTTTGTTGCAAGAATTCCTAAAAAGTTGTGTTTTTGTTTACTTCAACCACAGCTTTTGTATTCTCCCTCCCCTCTGCGTTCTTTCCCTCCCTCGGACTGTTTTTAGAAAGGGTCGAATCTATCTTGGTTGTTATCAGCGTCCTGTCATGCCTCGTTGTGTGTGTGTGTGTGTTTAAGTGTGTGTCACGCAGCGCGGATCATAAGCTCCTTTATCAGAAGGCCTCCTCTCAGGGCTCCTGCTGTCTCCTTTCATTTTTCCCATACTTTCACACACGTGGTTTCTCTCTCACACACACACACACTAGCTTAATTACACACTGGAACTGATGAACTCTAACATCTGTAATGTCTGGTGATTGTGCACAGGTGCGCTGAGGAAAGTAGGAGCCATCCATCTTACGGCTTGCATATTGTTTGGCTAATAATAGCCCACAGCAGGCTTCAGAGGTGGGCTTATTATTTCCAGACTGACAGATGGACTAAATGGCAGAGGAGGATTAATACTTCTATTTTCATCCAGGCTAAATCATGTCTGACCTACTGCCTGATGCATAAGCATCGATGCACCTTTATAACCGACAGAGGTGGGTAAAGTACCCAAATAATGTACTTAAGTAAGAGTAGCACCATTTCAACATGTTTTTACTCAAGTAAAAGTAAAAAGTTGCTGTCCAAAAAAAAACTTGAGTAAGAGTAAATTAGTATTTGAGTACTGAGTAACATCCATATGATAATTTTTTAATGTCATCAGAGACAAAAATATATAGTTGTGGGGACATTCTAGTATCTTAAAGGCTACAAAACTACAAAATATCACATTTTAAGCAGAAGAAACACATTTCAAATTCCTTATTTTTAAATATAATGCTAAAAATTACAGTAGATCTAGCTAGATATAAATCTAGCTAGGTAGCTACCTATTTAGCTAGTTAGGTATATCTAGCTTTCAAGCAAACTAGCTAGATAATGATAGCGAGCTAGCTACAAAACGACAGTAGGAAAACAAAGCTGGTGCAGAAACAGGTGGTCTCCTTTATTGTAGGTGTGTGTCTGGTGAATTTTTGTTAAAACATGTTTGTTCTTCTGAAAAGTTACTCGCAGTAGGTAGAGGATTCAGAGATTTTACTCAAGTAGGAGTAGCGATACTCATAGTGTTGATATATTATCGATACTCGATAGTAGCGATAATAATATATTATTCAAGTAAAAGTAAAGTGAAGTAAAACTACTCATAAAAGTTATTTTATTTTCAAAAATTTACTTAAGTAAATGTAACTGAGTAAATACAACCCACCTCTGATAACCGACCTGTTTGCAATTTTTGTCCATTTTCACGACTTGCAACATTAAACATCAAAACATGCAGTTTAATCAGTTTTAACAATCTATGACTTTTGGTAGCAGTTTGTCACAGGATATAGACACAATTAGCAAAAAACTGAGAAATCTCCCCATAGAAAAGCACCAGAACACATGAGGCCCCAGAACACACGAGGTCCCAGAACACATGAGGCCCCAGAACACACGAGGCCCCAGAACACACGAGGCCCCAGAACACAAGAGGCCCCAGAACACAAGAGGACCCAGAACACACGAGGCCCCAGAACACAAGAGGCCCCAGAACACTCGAGGTCCCAGAACACACGAGGCCCCAGAACACAAGAGGCCCCAGAACACAAGAGGCCCCAGAACACACGAGGCCCCAGAACACACGAGGCCCCAGAACACACGAGGCCCCAGAACACAAGAGGCCCCAGAACACAAGAGGCCCCAGAACACACGAGGCCCCAGAACACAAGAGGCCCCAGAACACACGAGGCCCCAGAACACAAGAGGACCCAGAACACAAGAGGCCCCTAAGCAAAGATGAGATTTATGCAGTGAAAGAGGACATGAAGCTGATTGGTGGACTGGGTTAGATGGAGACAGATGATTGGCTGTGGTGACTCTGAAGGGGCATGCTGATTTATTATTCAAATTTTTATTTCCTGAAGTTTAATAATTAGGTCTATGTTTGTTTTAGAATCACTTCCCCACATCTAAGCACACATGGTTCAAGGAGAAAAGAGTAAATGTTTCATTTGTAAACTTTTTTCCATAATAAAACACTTTTATTTCCTAATTTGGCTTAAATGATTTCTGATTTAAGGAACTTGTAATTTAACAAAATAAAAGTTCTGATCTCCTAAAATGTTTGTGCACAGTGACCCAAAGCCAGAAGAAAGTTGTTTTCTGGACCCCGCCCCCCCTTCATCACACTGGTCTCCAGCATGGATCAATGCGCAGACAGGAGAGGAGCGGACTTGATCCACTTTACGCAGCGCTCCATGGCTTTAAATCCGCCTCTCCTTCCTAATGGGGCGCCTCTGATTCTGATCTGTTCTTGTTGAGGAGTTTTGTGGAGCTGATCCGAGTTCGGGAGACATGTCAGCCGCGCAGGGTCTTCTCAACAGCGTCTTCTCCTGCTCGTCTCCTTCCTCCAAAGCCATAGCCAAGCGGAGGCTGCGCCAGACCCGCAGCTTGGACCCTGCGATCATCAGACACTGCGGCAGCGGGGCAGACGGAGCGCACTTCTCGGACGCAGGTGCGCCTTTGGAGCGGTCCAAACCGGCTTTACGCACCAGGATCCCGACTCTGAAGGAGCACATTGCGCCCTCGCTGTCCTCCCCCTCCATCCCCTCGGATCTGTCTCCCACCTCCAACTTCCACTTCGACTTTGAGACGGTGAAGCGCCCTAAACGGAATACCGCCGGGGATTTACCGTTTATGGTGAGGGGACCGTCGGGAAGCACCGGCGCGCTCTTCTCGCCGCGGAGGTGGCTCCAGAGGAAGGTCCAGCCGACCTGCCCGCACGCGTACGTGGTGTGGAAATCAGAGGTAAACTTCTCAGCCTCATGTTTCCTGTTGGGCTGATTCGTTGTTAAAGTGATGGTTCAGGTCTTTAAGATGAAGATTACCATCTTATCTGCTGTATAGGTCTTTGAATGGCCTCAGTTTGGAGAAACAGAGAACACTTCTGTTCAGATGGATGAGCTAACAGCTAGTCTCAATAGCACCAGTCTTAAAACAGAGCTAATATCATAGGTTTCTGTGTAAATAACCTTAAAATGTGAAATGTATAGAGTCAAATTTGACTCAATAGTGTTTTGATGAACTACGATGAACTTTTTGACGT
The DNA here is from genome assembly GCA_006937965.1 of Callopanchax toddi. NCBI lineage: Eukaryota > Metazoa > Chordata > Actinopteri > Cyprinodontiformes > Nothobranchiidae > Callopanchax > Callopanchax toddi. The sequence continues at coordinate 1,339,854 of SSNR01000057.1, read as the reverse complement.
TAGAGTTGTTTTAAGAGGATGTTTTTGTCAAAGTGGTGCTCCATCAGCGGGCTTGAGCGATATCCAAATTTTGATACCGTCAAACTTCCTTCAAAATTTCCCGCGGTGTATGCAATTACCGTGACCAGGATTGGACTGGGACCATAATTCGGCCCGGGCGTTTTTGGTCATGGCTCCCACCATGAGCACTTACAGCTGATGTTTGGTTTGGACGGCTACCATTGTTGATTGAAGCGCTGTAAGCTCGCGAACACACCCGTGGCTATACGAGCTCGCACCACAACAAGGAAGTGCTTATTAAAATGAGCCGCTGCGCGAGCGCCGCAGATCGGCTCACCGGCAGTCCCGTCCTGACCGTGCATTTTTTTATGACGGTATTGAAATTGATACCGTTGCTATTTTTAAACACCAGGTGTATACGGTATTACCATAAGACCACCCAAGCCTATCCATCAGTTATTTATCTATACCCACCGCCCACCGGTGACATCACTCAAAGCAGGCGGAGCCTCTAGAAACAGGAATTAGTCCTCTGACTGGAGCAATACTCACTGCTGCTGATCGCTGACTAAATTATATTTACTGTTCATAAAACTACAATTTAGCATGAGATTGTTTTGTTCTCAAATAGTGGAGCAGGGGGCACAAGAGGCGGGAGACTCCAAAGGATTAGTGTTTGTGTTCATGCTTGGGTATGTTTTTCTGTACTGGCTGGTTTTTTTTATTATGGATTTTTGTGCTAGATAATGTTGATTATCTGGCAACCCAGAGTGGCGTACAGAGCCAGGAGGTGAAATGGAATGATGGAACATTTACGTGTGGAGGGGGGCCGTGAACAGCATTTATAGTCGTAGGGGGGCCTGACAGAAAATAAGTGAGAACCACTGGTTTAGTTTAGGGTGTAGAACGCCACTTCAGAATGACCAAAACATCACTTTAAAACTAAACCAATCTCAAATTTTTTAGCCGTACATACGAAAAAAACTATTTTGTAACATGTAAGCAACTTTCTGAAATCCCCATAGAGTTCTGTGGAAATTACCATAAAAATGTGAAATTTTAAGTGTTATAATTACACATAGTAGCCTCTTTTTTTTTCTTACTTGGTTAAACTGAGTGAAATATTTGCATTTGCTAAACCCAAACTTTGATGCTAAACTGATGAGTTAAAAAACAATTTTGCCAACATAAATTACTAATAAGTCCTCTGTCAGTTCACTTCAATTCCAGGTTCATTTAAGACTAAACATCTTGAATTCACCCTCCATTTCCATAAAATCTAAACTTTTTCAAAGTTTTGGTTGATAATTCTCTTACTCATCTAAACTGTTACCATAAGTTTGAAGGTTTCCATATCAGTCCTGTTATCAATTATCAGATGATTTATTACCATGGCAAAGTGTATCAATGTCATTTCTTTTTTTTAAACCATATTAGCCTTCATGCATTATGGATATTTTTGACCAATCCTGCTAATTTTGCCTCTCTATCTGTCCGTCATGTTGGTTGTTGTTTCATCTCGCACATTTTTTTTTTGCAACAAATGCTCTCAACAAATTTGAACCTCAAATTGAAATGGATAAAAACTGACAACTGGAACACTTTGTTAAAAACTTACTGCCCTCTTGAGTCATTAGAGGACAAAAATGTCCACTTTCAAAAATCTCTATAAAAAAATTCTGATGAATATTTTTTTCTGCATTTTAATGGTCGAATCTTTTAATTAAATTATTGGAATTTTAATGCTTCAAATGCCAGTTTGATTACATGATGGTACTTTTTAAACAAAAAAAAAACAAAAAAAATGAGTTAGGCATGGATCTGTTAAGAATTATGAAAAACACATTAGTTTTTGTCTTACATTTTCTACCATCTGAAGTCACCGGAGGACAAAAATGGCCATTAAGTTCTATTAAAAGCAGTTTTTATTCCCGTATAATTTACAAAAATAATCATGCATTCTGTAATTTTAGGGTTTTGTTTTTGATAAAAATGGTCATAATAATAATTTTTTATGTTCACCTCTAAAATCATTCATTTCCCCCTTATAGACTCAAACATGAGACAAGTAAACAAAAACATGGCTGCCTTTGCTCACTGAGCCTCAAAGTGGAGAAAACAAAAACAACTAATGAGTTGATGTAGATTTAAATCTATTTTTTGGTTAAAAAAAAATTGGGGGATGTTGTTAGTAAAAGAAAAAGTGACATCATGTAAACAAATTGGCATTTAAAGGGGTTTAAATCCTGATAATTCAATCTTTGATTATCCAAGTTAATTTATCACGGTTGCCCTAAACAAATTTAATAAATCAACTCAAATACATGTAATTTAATTCCGTAACAAATTGAAGACATTTTTTAAAAGTTGGACCCATGTTTTTTTTTTTTTTTTACAGTGTAGTTGTGCCAATCAGACATAAGTGGAAATAAAATCAGATATTTTTGTTCGAAACATGGAACACAGATATCCTATAGTATGATTACATTTTTTTTAATCTATCTATAATATCCTGCGACTGCCACCTTCATAAATTCTACGCAAGATTATACGATTCATACGGGGGAGAGATTCCCAAGGGGGTTGATTTTGAGGTATGCGTGTGTACTCAAAAACTTTTGTTTTTCGAGAGTGTGTGTATGACCGTGTAAACTGTACACAACTAATGACTCACAAAAATGTGTAATGATCGGTAATTTTTGACCATTATACAAAAGTTGAATAAAACGCAACTAAAGTATATGAGGAACAATCAAAAAGTATTTTGAGCATTCAAATACCTCGTTTGAACAAAGTCTTGGGATCTCATGTCAATCAGATAGAAGGAACTGCCTTTTTTTAAGGGAGAAAATTTAAAAAGTGGTTGAATTTACCCGGAACAAAACAAGAATTCCATCAAGTTCGGCAAGAGGGCACCTGGGCAATCAAGTGGGGTAAATGGGCAGCAGGCATCTAAAGTTCAGCTACTTCACCTGTATTTTTAGATTCCTGCTGGTTTTGTGTGAGAGTCAGCCCTCTCAAAGCAAAAAGGAAATCTTCCAGGAGCTTATGAGGATTAAATAATTCCAACAAAAGGTGCAACCAAGTGCAGGTAGTCCCCCCCCTACTGCTGCCATCATTGGCTTGACTGGGCTTTTGTCTTTATAAAAAAAAATCAAACCGAGTGTGAATGAGAGGCAGGCAGGTATGAAACCCTAGCCAAAACATACTTGGTTGACTTATTTTAAGGGGGGGGGGGCCTTATAGGCTGCATACTTGGCACGAGTCCACCTGCACTGCTGGAAAGGTATGATAATTTTACTGCTTCTTTTAAGGTTCCAGCCTGGTTCTCCGCTTGGGTTTTTGTTATTCTTGTGCCGAGCGTAAGCGGTGTTGCAGGCGTACGTGCTGCGGAGGCCCCAGTCCGTGCTGCTGTGAGGGTCTTGAGGACACATGGCTGTTCTCACGACTGGGAGCGGTCACGGGGTCAAAACCACAAGCCCTTGAACGCCCATCGCATTAGAGAAAACCTTTCTTGCATCCACAAGATCTCTAAGCAGTTTCCCACCACTCTAGCTTTATTTTCCATGCCCCCCCCCCCCCCCCCCCCCCCCCCCCCCCCCCCCCCCCCCCCTGATAAGGCCCATTGAGGCTGTAGCATGAGGCCATCAGTGTGGAGTCATTACAACAATCTGGACGGTGAAGTTATTGCACCTCAGAGGGTTCGTAAAAATACAGAGCCAAGACGTGTCATTGGTGTGCTGGGATGTGTTTCACACTGCTGGCTGGGAGGTAAAAGCTCTCAAAGTCGGATAAACAAAGGAAATCATTGGAGAATTGACAGACGAATGTTTTTTTTTTAAATCATTTTATGTTAGAGAATTTGTAATAGACATTGTTTTTAACTCTGGTAGAAGATGTCGGTTGAAGTGCTTCATCAGGGGCAGGAATTTTAGTCCGAATCAGAGAGATAGCAAAGGAATGAGTGGTCACATTGTCAATCCAATACGGTCCATTTCCATCTTTACCATGATTAAGTCTGAAATACACAAACTTTACTCAAGTCTTCTTTCTTTTGGGTTGGTTTCAAGATTCCAGTGTTTTAGGTTATAAAACATTGCCGGCACATATTAGGAAAGCAATCGTACTAGAAACTTAAATCGCTTTTAAAGACCTATCTCTTTAGTTTGGCCTCCAGTAAGAGTTGTTTGAATTGTAGTGCCTTTTACTTGTTTTACTGTGCTTTTTACTTTAATGTTTTTCTGCTTATCTGGATCAGGGTTTCAGAGGCAGCATCCCAAGTAGGGAATCCCAGACCATTCTCTCCCCGGTCACCTCCTCCAGCTCCTCTGGTGGGACCCCAAGGCGTTCCCAGGCCAGCCTGGAGATGTCCTACCTCCAGCTTGTCCTGGGTCGACCCAGGAGCCTCCTGTTGGCTCATGCCCTTCTCTAGATGTGGATGAGCAGCGGTTCTACTCCCCGTCTGTCCCAGATGTCTGTGCTCCTTAACCTATATCTAAGGCTGAGCCCGGCCACCCTGCGGAGGAAACTCATTTTGACTGCTTGTATTCGCGATTTTGTTCTGTCGAACATCACCCAAAGCTCATGACCATAGATGAGGACTGGAATGTACTGTAGACTGACTGAAAAATCGAGAGCCTTGCTTTCTGGCTCAGCTCCTCCATCATCACAACATAACATCACCTCCGTCCCTCGCTTGTAAAAAAAAAAAGACCCCTAGATTATTAAAATCAACTCAATTTGACCTAATTATTGGGTTTATTTTTGAAGAAAACCGATGCACCCGGTGTTCAGACCATCACATACACAAATATTTCCCATAATTAACTCCGTTATATCCTGTTTTGCGGTATAAACTTATACAGTAGTTTCGATCTGACGTCTCCCCTTAATAACATCACACATCGCATGACTGGAAATCGGTACATTTTTACAAGGAGCCTTTTTGGACGACAAAAAAAAGAGAAAACACCTGGCAGAAAAGTGAGTTCAACTAGCGTCTGGCGGATCAACACCCTGGTATACTTAGATACCCACCAGTCGATATTTTGGAATCGATACTTTTAAAATTATTGCAAAACCATTGTGCTGACACAAAGTGTGCAGCTTGTGTTTAGATGTAGGCAATGTCATGAGCAGCCCATGCATATTTCATAGGTCTTTGTCAGAGTGATCCGGACAGACACCGGCCTTCGAAATCTGTATCAGTATCAATGGTAATGGTAATGGTATCATTTCGAAAGGAAAAATGTTAGTATTACCCATCACCATGATTAACATATTTTTTTCACCACATAGTATTTTTTTTAACAATAAAAAATTAATTTGATTCGATTTTTAAGTCAGTTTTGAGTTTGCTACATTTAATTAGCTGTGGCAGCCATCTTGAATGAACGTTGACTCCGAAAGTTAATTCGCTGCAGACGTACGCGCAGGGATCACTTTCCGGGAGTTTCACGAAAACTGTGTGTATCAGATCATTCAGCCTCTCTCCCACTGCCTTGTATTTCCTGCTCTTAAGCTCTTTATTTGTGTCTAAATCCTTTGTCTATACGAAAAAAAAACGTCTACCATCTCATTTCAGGAGAACGCTGTTCATCAGTGACAAAGGCTTAACACATCCTAAGAGGTTCATTAAGTTTTACAATAAATCTGGAGGACTGCATTCTTTGTCTGAGTTCTCACATAGGCAGATTTTAACGCCACAGTAACTAATGCAAGTCATTGTATAACAATCTAAACATTTATTCCAATTGAGATCATGTTGTAAATCATTTGAAGAATGCTGTAAACTGAGTGTCCAAACCTAAGCGTGCAGATTTGTATTGCCTTTTAAAGAAGGGGCGATGAGGACAGAGTGGACAGTAACAAAGCGAAGGTGTAATGGTTTACTCAAAAAACAATGTTGGACAGGTTTATTGGCAATGATTACTTAGCATTTTTGCTTTTTATGGACAGATTACTTATCTTGAAAGACAAATCACGAAAAAAATTGTTCCAAAACAGCCACCGATATTAGAAAGACATTAGAAAGACATCAACACTTGCAGAAAGCATGAAAATTAAAGCAAGGAAGGATACACAGAACATTTAACCGTTTCACACCATCCTTAGATATTGAGTCAAAAAACCAAGGCTGAGCGAGGAAACTGCGCTCGGCTAATTGAATCCTGGTTGTTTATGGAGCGCCTGAATGTTGACATTGGGCTTCTATTTTTAGACCTGGAGTACTTACTTACCCTAAATACTTTGAGAGGAGACTAAGTGATGACAATCTGAAATGAGAGCTTAACAGTTTAACCAGAAAAAAATCACTACTGTGTTGATTTAATCATCTGAGCCAATAAAGTTTGCTGAAAAAGTATTAAAATATCAAACTTACGCTCAAAAAAGGACAAAGCATGAAAGTAGATAGTCACCTTGACCAATCGACTTGAAAGTACAATCATTTATATTTGGATATTTTGAGGGTCTTTATCAAAAATTACTCAAATATTAAGAACATAGGAAGGTTGCTTTCTTCAAATCCTTTTATGGGTGCTCAAGTCCAACTGGACTTCATAGATTCAGTGCTTATCAGTGTGTTGCTGTGTTTCACCATCCGGAATAAACATTTAAAATTAAAGTTGCTTACACGTAGTCGTTACCACTCTCTAAATTCTCCTGTAGCACCCAGGCTGATTTATGTGTAATGGCATTATTCAAGGATTGTGTCCAATTATCTAATTTATTTAAAGAAACGATGGTGCAGTTTAAACCTAAGACAAAGAAAATCACAGTATGCTTAATGATAAACCATAGCAACCATCAAGTGGTGGTGCCATTAAGGGAAATGCTCCTCTTTGCCTTCAATTAGCTGCATTCTAAGTTAAACCAAACCCTTCATTAAATTCAGTCCTTTTAACAGAAACAATAGTTTTCAGGCAAAAACTACTGAGAAGTTTTGTCAAAAAGATTAAATATGTAGCCCTAGAAAAGTGCATGGCTGCATGGGGGCGCAGTTGATGGTACTGTTGACCATGCAACAAGGTTGCATTTCTAAGACTCAGTTGGTGTTAACAGAGTATCCTCATTGAAAGTTCAGTGGTGGTTCTAGACCAACAATAAAGAAGGGGCCAGCTACTTTTTTAGAGGGGCACATTCTAAAACAAAAAAACTACAAACATTGTCTTTAAGTATTTCACATTTTAGTGTGTAATTACAGCAATAAAATAACAGTAACTCCGTTACAGTTGCTTTGGACACAGTAACTTCAATAAGTTTCAAAATAATGGGTGTAGATTTTGGCATGGATTGAGATGACTTGTCCCCACCAATCACTGAATTGTCCCTACCAAAACTTAAATCCAAGAGTGCAGAAATAGCGCTGCCTCTCCACCAATAATACGTGCAGTTCAGCGAACTGGGTGCTGTGCTGCTGTATTTTGATTTTCGAAAAAGAGGACAATTGGCTTGTGAAACACGACTGTAAATATACTGTTTAAAGAAGACTTAAACCTATTTAAAGTACGTCTTTGTGTGGGTGACAACCTTCTGATAGACTTTCACAAGTCAACAAGTACAAAAATTATAAAATATTTCAGTCGGAGTGGGATTTGAACCTACTCCTTTGGTTGCGAGATACAACTACCGCGAGAAAAATCTTTCGAAGTAGTGTCTGAAATTATATTGCAAATGAAACACCATGACCCGTTGTTTGTTCGGTCTGTGAGAGGGATGACGTCACTCACAAGATGGACTGCTTTATTTGCACCAGTTAATTAAGTACATACACAAACCTATTTCCAGTGAAAAATGATAAAACTCGGACATTTTCAATAATCTGTGAAACCTCCCCGAACAGAACTTGAGAAAAGGACATGTCCGGGGAAAAAGAGGACATTTGGTCACTCTACTGTAGCACTTTTCTAAGTCTAAACTACAAAGCACTTTACATCAGTCAGTCATTTAAATTCCGACAGTGAGCTACATTGTAGCCACAGAAGCAAAGCAGAGAGACCACCAGCACCAATAGGCTGGACCTCTGTTGAATTAGGTCAGTCGCTTTAAAGGGTACATATTTATGCAATTTCTTATTTTATGTTATATATTTTTATTTAATTGTCATTATTTTGTAGAAATAAGTTTTAACTTTGACATTTAAAGTTTTTTTTTTTGTGGTAAAATTTTGGGTGAAAGAAGCCAAATTTCATGATGCATACTTTTAATTGGCACTGTAGATGCATGCATGGAACCTAGAACCTGGTTGAGTTGGTTAAAGATTAATTGTTTTGTTGACCCGTCCATCCACCCCAAACTCCTCTGGACTCAAGTTATGTGGCTTGATAACTAAATCACTTCACTCCCTCATTTGCATTCCAAGAATGCTGGTTATCAGTATACTTGCTGTAACACTTGGATACGGGAAAAAAAAATCAATAGTTCGAGCAGATCTATTGATTTTAACAGGTTTAGGAGTAATTTTTTAATGCTTTTGAGAATCTCTGAGCTTGTTGGTATGATGATGCCTGAGCAGAGCCCCACAGAGCTGCAATCGTTGTAAATTCTTGGCTTTATCTTGATGGTTGAGTCTCTCTGAAACATCTTGGGGAGTATCACCTCCCTTAATGGGCATATATGTGCAGTAAATTGAGCTCTGGAAAATTACAAACACGGTCTACGTTTGAGGAATCATTTGATAGAAGACTAGATATTTTAAGAAGTTTTATATCAGTTTCGAAAAGCAATTTCATATGGGATGAAGAAATTCAATATATTCCCTATACGAAAGGTAAGAAACTGTGCATTTACTATTGCCTATGATGCGGACCAAACTAGGAAGTGCCAAAAAGTCACGGTCTTTCCATGATCTTGTACCAAAAAGTTTGCAGTATTAAACAAAATCAAAGCCAATTTTTCCCGGATGCAGTCCAAAGGCAATAAGCCGATTAGTTGTTGTATCATCCGTCACACTCTCACAATTTGAGATAGTCTGAATCCAACCAAGATGAGCAGTAAAAGCTACACGGTTGAGATAAATTTACAAGCAGCTGATACGTGCTCTAGGAAGAACAGAAATGCTTGAACTTTTGAACCCAACTGCTGTCCATTTTGCCTTTCCTCCCTGATTTCCTCCCTACATTCCCTCAAAATGATGAGGCTGCGTTGGAGGAACAGGACCTTACCCGGTTAACATCTTTGGAATGCCCTATAGTAAAAAAACACAGATCTTGAGCAGCCGATTCTCAAAAACCTCACAGATCTAGATATGCTTGTTCTTTTGGTTTAAAGATTTCGGCCCTATCAGTGTAAAAACATTTGGATCAAGGAGTCAAACGTAAGATGTCATCACGCTGTTCCAAGATCCCCCATCAAAACAGTGAGAATGTGATGAAATACGAGTTGATATTCTTGGCTTGAAACGGCAGGTTGTTGGAAAAGTCAAAAGTCTGATCTCACAGCCTCATAAATAAGGTTTAAATCTGGTTTCAAGGAGTGTTTTTGTCAACTCAATGAAGGATTTCAATATCATTCCTAACGCAACACTGAAATATTGATCCACAGGTGATCATTAACTGGACAAGTTACCGTAACTTCTCAGTTCTAACCCAAAGAAAAATCAAACAGTTATTAATTGATTAAATTATATATATATATAACAACTTAAGTAAAAAGCCTAATATTGCCAGATTTATCTGTTTAATCTACCTCTAAAGCCAGGGGTGCACATAAGCAGTGTGCAGGTGTGCATGAACGCCAAATGTAATACGAGCATACAAGCACGTTTTGCCTCAACACGCCTTTGTGTACCGGTGTTATGTCTACCATATACAGCAGGGGTACTCATGACCTCAAGCTAAAAATTATTTAACTAAATCCAAGTTACCATTGCATATCGTGAGCTTTAAGTTTCACTTACGTAGTGGTGCTCTTTGACGGCTTGCTCGTATGGCAGCAGATGTTTAGTGACCCTTCCAATACCGCGGAGAAGTCCACATGTAAAAATGGCTCTTTAAGTTTTGTATTCAAGTACCTTGGACAATAGGTCCTGTATTACCCCTACTACTGCTGCTGGACTGATCCCTTCACTAACGAGAGACTTTTAGGGGATGGGGTGTACTATACATGGCATGAGTATCAAAGCACCAGTGCCTGGTATTTGCTTGTAGCACCCCTGTCTATAGCTGTAGTTGCCCTCATTTGAGAGAGAGTTGTATGAGGAAATGTCTGGGAAGGTTTTGTTGTTTGATTGGTGTTTATTAGGTTCAATGGGCCTGGGTGTAAACATGACCGAGAAGAAGGCTCCCCTTATCAATGAATAGAAAACTTCTAATATATAACATTTTTCTGTAGCCTAATCATTTTGTTTGGTGAAACTCTCCTTCCTGACTAACGTGACTTAACTGGTGTGGTTTAAAGTGATAATATGCAACTTTTTCATATTTTTATCTTTTCCTTGAGCCAGTCTGTGCTAACATGACCCTTTACAGAGTTAATGAAAAGTCACTTAGCCCCATCTGGTGATTAGATCCGGAATACCACGATTGCAAGATCTCCGTCGCCGTCACGGTACCCAGGAAGTCACGTGTCTCACGAGGGTTAGGCTAACCCAAAGTGGCTAGCTGTTATGCTAACGCTGGAGTGTTTTTATCTCATGATTCCTGATTTTTTTTCAATCTCTCCCTGCTTGAACAAAGCTGATTTCATTGAAGGAGTAAATAACCACTCCTGTAGAAAACTATGAAGGCTGAGGAGAGATTTCAACAGGTAGATATTGGCGTTTAGAAGCTGAAACGATCTGGTAACTTTTTAATGCAGTGATTTAAAATGGACACCAGAGGGCGTCCAAAACAAGCAAAACTGCATATTATCACTTTAATTACTTGCTTTAGTTTTAGTTTGAACTCAAGTTTGTAGAAACATTTTCTTCCGATAGGTTTAAATGCAAACATTGAAATACTCATGCCACATAAGTGGCAAGAAATTCTGCACTGACAACAATCAAAATACAAAGAAAGAACTTTATTATTGTGGCTCCCACAGGGCGTGAGTATAAGCGGATCTGCATCCAATTTGCAACATTTCGAGGTCATTTTCTGCCGACTAACATGACAACTGTCTCCATCTCACCTCCCCACTCTGTAAACCGATCTGGGTTGCCAGATACCTAAAGTTATCAAGCGCAAAAGTCCGTAAAAACGTGCCACAACACAAAAACCTGCCCAGCATGAATACAGACAATCCTAAAAAGTCCTCCTACCTACCACGTCCCCCTGACACCTCAACATTATAACATGATTTTTATGCATATAGAATTTTCTCGCAGTTATTAACCTTCCTGGCACATGTTCAAAGTTTAATGGCAAAAAATCAGAAAGAAAAGTCAGGTATAGAAAACTGGTGAAAACAGCTGATGGTTTTTGGAGATCACAGGGCACAAAATAGGCAGCATGGTCAAGTTTCTCTCGACAGACAATAAAAATGGATAAAAAAAGTAATTTGTTTGTGGAAGAGATGTGCAAATCTAATGGAGAATATCTAAAAAAAAACCTACATTGTAGATGAGGCCTTAGATTTTTCTTTTGACTGAAAGATACAGACCACATAAAACCAGCTTCCGCTCATAACCTTTAACATTATGGACATTATATGGGGCAGTGTGTAGCTCAGTAGGTAAAGTGGCCATCTGGCAACCATAGGGTCGCTGGTTTGATCCCAGCTCAGGCTGGGTTACTTTGCCATTGTGTCCTTGGGCAAGACACTTCACCCACCTTGCCTACTGGTGGTGGACGGAGGGTTTGTGTTTGCTTAGATCGACCATGAAGCCTCCGGCCTGTAGAGGTACGTTTGGGGTCAGGCAACTGGTACCATGCATTATAACCGGTGCGCATGCGCACTGGTGTACCAGTTATGTGCACCCCTGATTATAACCTTATCCTTTATGTAGCTTTTTTTGTTCTGTAAAAGCTGTTGGGATGATTTAGGGTGTTTCCACTCCTGTAGTCCGTTTAAATCAAACCCTGGTCCATTTTCATCCTTGGAGCGCTTCTCGTCTTCTTTATTCCTTTTTTAATTTGATGCCAAAAAGCAGTATCTTAATTTTGTGCCATAAACCAATCAGATAAATTATTTAGCACAGCTCTTGATATAAAATCCAGTTAAAAGGCCAATAAAAGATGACGGCATTAACTGGAGCCGGAGAGAAAGACTCCGACTTACTTTATAATGTGTGTGAAAATATGTTTTATGCCTCGTTTCATTTGCGCGCAGAAACATGATATCTCACAGGGCAATTCTCTGACAAGTTTCCACGATGCGCCGTTGAACAGAACCATATGAAGCAGCGGGGTCGGCCCGGCGCTGTTTTGGTTCCAGCGAGCTCTCATCTCCTTTGGGATGTTTTCTCAACAATGAAGGAAAAGAGAGCAGCTTGAAACAGAGACGGCTGTAAAGTAAACATTAATTTCCGCACTCAGAATCTGTCTGTCTGTTGCAGATTAAACCTCTTCTGGGTCACTTTTTTGTGTTGATGGATGTATTTTGGCGATTGTGGGAGACAATCCAGCGCTCAGTGGGTGGATGGCCAAATTGTGAGTTTTCCAAAAACAAAAAGAGGCACCTATGTTTTTCAAATGTGCATTACACAGACCCCGATGCTCTCCATAATTAAGGTTGTCATGAACCAGAGGGGAAGCACAGATAAGGTCCTTTCACATAAGTTCACAGCTTCCCCATTTATGTGGTTATCTCAAGTCGACGTCTAAACATTGGTGATATACTTGGTGAAAATGTTTCGTAACACAAAACGTTCGACTAATCTCGGAAAAGATATGCGCTGTCAAAACAGTTGAATTAGTCACTCAGTGTTTGTTTTAATTACCACGGCCTAATGATTTCTTGTCAGGTGTTCTTAAAAACTTTTAAACTTCATGTTTTAGAAATAAGAGCACCGACAGAGCTTATGGAGGTAATGAGGAACACAATTAACTAATTAAGTTTTACTTGTGTTTGATTGTGATGAGCGATCAGCTAAGAAATTACAGAAAACAATGGAGACAATTAAGTATAAACCCTAGTTATAACTGATTTAGTATACGTTAACTCCATGATTCCACTCATCTGTTATGTGAAGTCTGCATCTGGTTGCGTGCATGCATGGGGAGATCATGCTAACTCCACGCAGAAAAGCTGCAGCCGGGATTTGAACCTGCGACCTTCTCGCTGTGAGGCAACAGTGCTACTAACTGCGCCACAATGCAGTTATGAACAGTTAAAATGTAAATGTTCCGCATTTGTAAAGTGCTTTTCTAAGTCATGGACTAAAAAGCACTTTGCATCATTCACATGCTGATGGCAGTGCCACAGAAGCAGTGCCACAGAAGCAAAATAACCATACACAGGTGCCGCCGGACCCTCCAACCACCACCAACAATAAATGTAGGTGAAGAGTCTTGCCCATTTACATGACGACAAAGTGACCAAGCCGGAGAGGGGTTCGAGCCGACAACCCTCCAGTTGCAAGACGAACGCTCTACCTTTTGAGCTACTGCTACCTCAAAAGGATGCACCGCGTTGCATTGTGCACGAGCCATGATTTAAAAAAGAAACTGTTGTAGTCAGTGAAAGTGCGTCACGTCCCAGAAGTGCCGGTCTGTGCTACAGTGCTGAAGATACGCATGCTTTACGGCACGGACATTACGACGCTATGCTGAGACGCCACTAGTACGCCCCAATGGGGGAAAAAAGCCAAATGAGAACCAGATATCATGCGTGCATACCTGATCTCTCTGCCCGAACGCGCCTTTGTGGACTTGTGCTTTCATGGTCCTGGTTGCGCATCGGATACTAACAATCTTCACATCCAGTAAAGGTGCACTGTGAAGGAACGGTCATATTGTTGACACACACACACTACTGAGCCACGGCAAGGTAATGTGTAACAAACAGCGCCAGGTTCTCCCCAGAGTACCTCAATAAAAAAAGATGTGCACCCCTGACCATACACATCATTTTTGCCCACGCAACAGCAACAAAGAAAGGGTCACACAGAACACAATGGTAGTTCTGACCACATGCAGACAAAATATGCATTTCCTGCTTCCTGATTTTTCTTGGTTCTCAGTTCCTGTGAGATATTGTGACTTTCGCACAATTGGGCAAACGGCACCCACTGGCACTCTGCTTTAGGACTGCGCCCTGTGAGACCAGAAGACAAACCAAATATGCGGTGCATGCACGGCTGACGATGCTGGTCCGCTGCAGGTCTGGCACTAGCGTGGGCCGTGAGGGTTTACGCAGGTCGATCAAGACCCGTATGCCTGCGCAGGTCTTTCTTCTCGTGGAGTACGAATTGGCCTTTAGGGTCTGAACAGGTTCCAGACACCCACGATGATTTCGCTCCAAGTTTTTGAGAATGCTCAAAATTCCAAACTTCCTGGGACTTTTGTAAGTGTTTAGAAACTATATTAAGGAAGACAAACGCAAAAAACATGGCTGATAATAATACGTAATATTCACATGTACATGTAAAAAAAAAAACCTACTTTTTAACACAAGCTCTTATTTTGTTTAATATCAAACTATAAGAGACTTTCAGTGCATCCGATGTCTAATTTTAAAAGTTGAGTTTTGATATTTGAAATGCCGTCGGCTGAATGTGTTGCTTCGTGTGTGTGTGTGTGTGTGTGTGTGTGTGCATAGTCCTGATATAGGAGAAATACTTTTTGCTCATATCCTGCCTCGCTGCAGAAAAATGAGCCCAAAGGAATGAAAACAAACATTGTTTTTGATTTCCCTAAGCCCTGCCTTTTCATCTGAGACGTGAGTAGCACAGCATCCGTCTCAGTTAATTGGCCTGTTCCATCTAAGATGATATCCTAATGACTCTTGCTGTTTCTCCAGAGTATTTTAATTACTTGTATGTACTTATTGACCTCTGTATCACTTTACCATCCGTGTTGATTAATGAATCAAATGTCTCCATGTTGGTATGGATTAACTGAATCTCACTTTAATAGCGATAAGAATAATATAAAAGTTCGACTTAAGTCCAGACTATCAGGTAATGAAATAAATTGAATATTTTGAAAATGTAATAAACCATAACTTTGTAGAAACGCTTCATTTTGGTGGTGCGCTCCCTTGTGTTAGGTGTGTGTGTCGTAGTCTCTTTCAGGGCAGTATTTGGGTGGGGGTTGGTGTTTGGGAATTATTTATTTGGAATTCCAGGTTAGAGCTATTTGCTGACGCCCCGGGGCTGGCTACTGACTGGAAGAGCCCCCCCCCCAAGCTTCCTGTCATTCCCCTCTCCTTGTTCGCCTGGTTTTGGTTTTCTCTAGAGCTCGCGGTTCTCTTTGACCTAATTTAAGAGACATGGTTGCAAAATTCAGGAGCAAACAAACCAAAAGGACGAGGTCAGGCAGCATCGTTTTTAGAAATTATAACCCCATTTTTTATTGGAAGTCCAAGAGTTCTCAATTATTGGACATGGGACAATTAACATTCTGGTAACTGTTCCCATATTGAACTCCACAAAATGGATGCAAAACTTAACCCGACCCCATTTTTCTGTTTTGAGTACATCTTCGTAATAGTTTCACTAAATGCTTCTAGAGGACTTGTATACAAGGTAAAGACCAGATTTTGGTGGATGGGATTTTTCAGCCTTCCCTTAGCTCTGTTCATAAAACTGACATCAGTGTCATTACCTTCAACCATCTAAAAGCACTGGCACTTAATGTAGCCTGAACCCAGAACTGTAACTTGAAACTGTATTACGCAAGTGGGAAGCCGTAAGTCAGCTGTGCATAAACACCAAGAGTCTTCTGGGCACCAGCTCATCTCAGATGGACACAAAGACAGCGGATGTGTCTTCTGTGGTCAGATGAGTTTATGTTTCAGTTTGCTTTCATCTGAAGTTAAGAGATCATCCAGGCAGTTAAAGTAAAATGTGGAAAAACCAGCCAATGGGATGGTATTAGGGTCAGTCAGTACCTCTTGACTACAATGTGTATGAAGGAACTTTGGAGCAATATTTAATGAAGGGGATATATTCTACCTAGGGATTCATAGACAGCACCAAACTTCTGTTTGGCTATAACATAATGGCTTCATAGATCTGACTGAACTACCAGTAGGACAGATGTTTCTTGCAATAAGTTGCAGAGTTAACTTGGTAAGACTATGGGCTGTTGGGCATACCACGGACCATGCCATGTAGGGCTGCACGATTCTGGATAAAATGAGAATCACAATTTTTTTTTTTTTTTTTTGCTTAGAACTGAGATCACGAGTCTCTCACGATTTTTTTTTAATATATAAATATTTATTGCACTTAATTCCCTGCAGATCACCTTTGTAACAGCTGACACTGAACATAAAAACAATACAGTCTTGTTTTATGTACTCAGCCTTTGAATAATTTTAACAATAATAGCAATTTTGAATTTTTGTCATTTGAAGGAGAAAGAGGGAGCGCTTGTTTTCATGCAGATTATGTCCCGGATCAAATGCGGTACAATCACCGTCTTCTTTTCTTAAAAATCGTTGTCATTTGGAAATGAGATTGCATACAGGTCTGAACTGAGATTGCCATTTTTTAACAATTAATTGTGCAGCCCTAATACCATGTCTTCTTGTTTTTAGAGACGGCACTTGCTTTGAGTGATGTCACTGTTATGTATGGCCCTTACCATAGATACCTATCTGATAGTACATTTTGGTTTATCTACAGCTGTCATTAGGGTTGGGATACACTCTAAAAAAGCCACAATCAACGAAAGGCCCAACAGTGAAGCTCATGTATGACATCACAGATTTCTCCGCACCACTTTCGTGGTGGAGACCACCCATGTGCTTGGTCACTTCCACGTTCCTGGGAAGGCTATGTGAACACAACCTGGCTGAGTGGGGGTGGGCTGACCCAACCAAGACCGGACCAGGCCAAGCCGAGCCAGATGTGAAAGTGCCATTATTGGCCAATATTTTTAGCTTTTAAATGCTAAAAATTGAGTCTTTTGTGAACAACCCCAACTTTGGAACTAATTAGTTAAATCTTCTAACTTCTTTTCCTCTCTGCATTTATCTTCCGGGGTCTCCACAGCCAGTCATCTGTCTCCATCTTTCCCTGTCCTTTACGCCCTCTACTCTCCCACCAATCAGCTTCCTGTCCTCTTTCATTGCATCCATAAATCTCCTCTTTGGTTTTCCTCTAGGTCTCAGCATCCTTCTACTGATATATTCACTAACCCTCCTCTACATGTCCAAACCATCTCTGATTTGATCTCCTAAACATCTAACATGGTCTGTCCCTCTGATGGACTCATGTCCATCTTTGTCTCCGTAAGAGAATCTCAGCATTTTCATCTCTGCTACCTCCAGTTCTGCCTCCTGTCTTCTCCTCAGTTCCACAGTCTCTAGACCAGGGACAGTCAATTAAATCTGCCAAAGGTCCAGATCAGCATACATGGTCTGGTCCTCAGTCCAGGGGGAGGGTGTGGAGACACATGAGTACCGCTGCTGTGAGAGCTAGACACGCTCAGAACCCGACCATGCACCCTCTCCCTGGACAGAGTTCTGGACCAGGCGTGGTTTGGTCTTGTTTGCTGGAGCGTGTTGTGGTCCCCAGACAAGCCCCCTCCCCCTGGACGAAGAATTAAGACCTGGATTTGCTGCGCAGTCTGGACAGAACTGGGTCTGGACCAGGACCGCAGTCCGCCTGTTAGTGACCTCTGCTCTAGACCATAAAACATAGCTGGTCTCACCACTGTCTTCTACACCTTCCTTTCATTCCTGTGGAAACTCTTATCACACATCACCCCTGGCACTTTTCTCCATCTGTTCCAACCTGTTGGTCACGTTTCTGCCTTTCACCTCATTTCCACACTTTCCACTACTCTGGACTGTTGAACCTAAGGACATAAGTTAAATGTTCAAACAAGATCAACTGATTTTAGCTTTTCTTTAAAATATAATTTCTACATGATTTGTTTTCTTAATTTTTTTTAAATTTTACGGCCTACGGAAAATTTCTTACAGTGACAACTTAAGGGGTTTTAATCAGCCTGAAGTTTGTTTTGAGGGTCAGTAGCTTAGTAGTTTGTTTTTATGGGAGGTGAAGTCATTTTATGACATACTTAGGAGGCTTTTACAGATGAGTATTCTTTCTCTCAGACCAAACCTTCATCATGCTAGTAGTTGAATTAATGCAGGATAATGCTGATTTAAACCAGTGGATCTCGACTGACCCTAGCGCAACTCTTCTGCAACCCCCATAAATCCGTCCCACACTACTGTAAAGGAAGCAAAAACAGACCGAGGCAGGCCGGAGAGCTAGCTGCAGCTATAAATAGAAAATAAGTCAGCAAAGGAATGGATTGACACGCTCAAGTTCCAGGAGTGAAGTAGAGAGAGAGGTAGTGGTTTGTAGACGTGGTTTTAGGAGAGGACGGGTCAGACAATTAAAATGTTGGTGTTGGTTTACAAGTTAGAACATTTTAAGACACAAAGAAAACCAGTGTGTTAGAAATCAATCAGAAAGATAACTAGAAGTTGTTGTTTTTTGGCCATCTAGTGGACAGTTTGTTTAAAAAACATCACATCTTTATTATTTTCTCCCTTGTATTCAATCACTTTAATTTAAAGAGACTAGCTGTGAGCAGGATGAATCTTCTGTAGTGGATCTGAAGAAGCCTCTGACTGAAGATGCTCTGCTGTTGAATTAAGCTACAAGTTCAATACCTGGGCTGCAGAGATAATGACCCATCTGTTTTTGACAAACAATGCTAATCCACCTCCTTTGCTTTTCCCGCTCCTCTTCAAATCCCGTCAGGAATATGATCCTGCAGTTGCGTTTTCAGTGAAACACCTGGAATTCTGTCTGGGTTCTCATTAGCACTTTGCAGCACATAGTCAGATTACTTCCCTTCCACTGCATCCTTACTATATTCTCAGGGTTTATTCTCAGGTGGTATTTTATTTAGACTAAATCATAAAAACTCAGTTTCTGAAGAAAGAATGTCAATAAGTTGTCAAAAATGTGTAAAATATGAACAATTATTCACCTTACACTTATGTTGATGGTTGGACACATGGCTTTGAAAATAAAAGCCTCTTTTAGTATATTATGTAGTCACTCGATTTAAATGTGAAAAGGTTAAGTTCAGACTGACTTTTTTTAGACGCGGAAATGCACTTAGTTAGGTAGCTTTGAAAAAATAAATTTTTTCCAATGACCAGTAATCATCTTATAATACATGGAAGAAAAAACTCAACAAAAGGATCTAGTAATTTTTTAAGGTACCATATTCTGGACTTTCTATCCACTCTGAATCATTTCTTTTACATCTCAATAACATATAAAAGCTCTGCATTGGTCAAATTGACCCTTACTTTAAGTGCAGCTGTTGTTCTTCCACTCCCTCATCCAACCTCCTGAAAAAAAATCCTTTCAAATGGGCGGGGCTATTGGGGAGCTGAGTTTCTCTAAGCCCCGCCCATCTCTCTTCTCCGCACGTTCACAAGATGTCAGTGGGTCTTCAGGGTCTCAGATGAAGGGAATAAAAAGACTTGTGCTCGTTGTTCAACCATCTATGAAGCAACTGCCGTGCTTTGCTCGTAGCTTCACCATGACTGTTTGCTAACGTTTGTGAGGATGAGCGCTCCCGTGGTTTTTAAAGGGCGGGGGTGGGCTCAGGTAGGCAAAGATGCTCGTGATTGGCTCTGTCCTCTAGGGAGGAGTGGTCTTTTCCCTTCTTGATGTCAGCAGGGGAAAGATTTTGAAACCACCCGTTTTAGCATTAGCTCAAAACACATTTCCCAAAAATGAGAATAAGGAAGAGAAAACGGTGAAAACACTTTTGGGTCTCAGACACAGTCTTTGGGCCTGAATTTTGCATAATATGGAACCTTTAAGGTAGACCAATCATATTCAGTAAAGCAATTGAGGAAAACTTTAGCTTTAGGTTGGTTTCTATGGTCTTGTGTGTTGCATGAAATTCCCTCTAGTGGCCAAATTGTAGATTGAAGTTAACTCATAGTCCTGCCCCTTTTTCCTGTCTGTTGGGAAAACTTTTTAGCTTCTAAAACACAAAAGTTCTTAAATAAAGCAAGGTTTGATTCTTCTATCCACTGTAAAAAGAAACTCCACTTCTTTCCATTATAGGATTTGGAAAAATCCCAAATCCGGTCCAGATGAGAACCGCTAAGCTAATCAACACATTTGATCAGGAGCTCCTGGTGGATATTACTTCCTCAACAGTCAACCATGAGGTCAAATGCAGGCAAAAAAATGTGTGAAATTAAAGTTAAAAAGTAAAGAGTACATCAGCCAGCAGAGGGCACCATTACTCTCCCAATACATCTTCATAGACATGGAAAACTCTGACCATTCAGCAGTTCATTGTGTTGCACACTAATATATACACTGAAATGGTTTATAGCAGTAATGTGTGGGTGGGCTGCATCGTGGTCAGTCACAGCTGCACACATCTGTCTTCTCAGCCTCGCTGTGTCATAAGAATCTTCTAAAAACATCACAACAGCTGATAGCAGCTTCAGCCGGAGCAGATTTCCCAGCGCCGGAGCCAAATAAAACTGTTTAAAATGGACTGGGTGAGAAGAAAACCGACCGTTTGATCCCGTTAAACTCACACAGCTAAAGACGTTTAACAAGTCTTCCCGTTTAATGTGGGTCCGTATTGTTGGTTTACACACTTGCTCAGCGTTCTCATGATGGCAGCTTGCGTTAAGGTGGGTTGTTTGTACTGTCACCAACACACACATGCACACGCAGAGAGAAATACACGACCACTACACTACCATAACAATGTGTGTTTGTACTGATTTAGGGAACGGCGTCACTTCCAAGCAGGGATTACATTCCCTCCTGCAGCTCACCTTCCCAGAACATTCACGAGTGTGTGTGTTCGAGAGTGTGTGTGTGCATAGATTTTTTAAAGATCTAGTGGCGCTCAAATGGTCTGAGAGGAATTGAGTAAGATTTTTCCAACAGTTTATCAATAAAGTCTTGTATGTCTTGCTATGCTATATAAGAAGTTCTTGTTGATGTCAGCTATCCCCAAAAAACTGGCATTAAATGCGCCTTTCGTGGAAAATTCATGCTGTAGTTTAAGCAGTAGTTATTTGTTTGCAATAAATAATAGCAGAGGTGGGTTTGCTGATGTATTTGTCGAAGAAAACCGATGCAGAAAAGTACAAATTTTGAGATAAAACCCTCATTTTCATCAACTTCTTTATTGGAGCATCATCTGGCTCAGTATTGAGGCCCCGAGCTGAATAGGAAGCAGATGTTTCGTCTTTGTTTCACATCTTATCCGTTTTTGTCTTTCGCTCTCAAAACGTTTTAGGGTTGAAAGAAACTCGTAGTAGGGCGAGCGTCAATCAGCATACGAGACAAGGCAGTTTTCTTCTTGTAGGTGAGAGCTCCGTGCTTTAAGGGATTGTGTTTCTAGCGGCGGTTGATTGTGTAAAAAAATTCTTAATCAATACTATTTTGCTCACTGTTGAAATCAGTTTAACATTCATCAATAGAATCACACTATAGGACAAACTAAACCAGTTGTGTTCAATTACGAAATGATTTGAGCTAAATGACACTCCGTGGAGACTCCGTGGGCCGGGGGGGGGGCACCTATACCTGCATGTAACATTAGATGATTAAAAGTTATTGTTTAGGGGTGTGTGTAGGTCTACACACACATACACTCATGCAAAACCGAACAAACAAAAAGTCCGTATGTGGCTCGTGGGCTGGAAATATGTGGGTTGGTCGCCTTTTGAATAGCCCGGCACTACACGGCATATTATGTTCACTTTACTGAAGTTTTCTATTCTTATATAGTTAGTTATTCTTAATGATGACGTCTGAAATATATATATATATATTTTAATCCCCAATAGGTTTTGTCTTGAAAGCATAAACCTTTGATAGTAGAAGTGTTAGAGTTCACATTTTAAGGAGACCGTAGTTACCAGTTAATGCCAGCAGGTGGCAGGGGCGCTGCCAGGGATTTTGGGCCCCATGAAAAAATATCAATTTGGGCCCAGTGGCGGCTCGCCCATAGGGATTAGAAACATTTTTGGGCCCCCTGGCATTTGTGGGCCCTTAGAATCATTCTAATCTTTCCCCCCTTTACAGCGCCCCTGGCAGGTGGCAAAGTAGAGATGTTAAATAGTGTTTTAATGAGCATAAATTATACAACTAAAATGACTTTTGTCAAGTTAAGATAATTCAACTTAATTTTATTCCTAAACATACATGACGGAAACAAACAATGTTGCTATAAAAGCAGAGAAAAGATGTTAATGCCGGTGCTTGTTCTATGCTCTGGTTTGTTAAAACACCACAAGATGCATATGAGTTTAGCTTGTGGAAGGGGATAAGTGTGCATTATTTTGAAAGCCTGATGGAATAAAAGCATGCTTACAAATGTTTAAAAAAAAAGGTGTCATAAGGGCAGTGTGTTTTGCCCTTGTTCGGCCATCTTTCAAACAAACCATGAATCTTGAATTTTATAGCAGTTCTCGCAAGTCTTACTTTATGTAGGTTTTTACCACCATCGGTTTCACACTATAATGGTTATTCGTGTAGAATTTTTTGCTTATTTACAAAAGTAAGAATAACCAATTGCAAAACAGCAATATGGGGATTAAATCTGGCAGGAATTACTTTAATGTTCCTGCTAATATAACCATGTGACGCAAAACTAATGGCATCATGAAAATATAGTAAAAAAAAACTGATAAAAAGTTTGGGGACTGGATCCATTTTACGTAGCAGCACTTGGGCTAGCCGTTAGCTTATCAATCCTTTAGGATGTCTTCTGAACGGATAATACTTAAAATTTTTAACTTTACACAGAAACACTTTAAAATGGCTAAAAAGTCCTTTGAACAAGACATACAGCAGAGTCTCGTTTCCAGCTGAGAGCAACAATTTGCTTTTATTTGACCTAATTGGCTAGAAGTTCAGCTGCCACGCTGTTGCCAGGTTTAGGCGATTACTCAAGCTCAGATATGAAGCTAAGAAGTGAGAGAGACACTGAGGAAAAAATGGAAGAAGTAGGTCAGAAGAGTGACGGAGTATTAGAGGGATGAGGTGAAAACCCTCACAGCACACACCTGGGTTAGATTAGCTCTAGCTAGCAGGGAGGCTGTGTGTTAATGGAGATTTAATAGGCTCTAAAATGACTAACCTCAGCCAGGCAGTGTGTGTCTGGATGTGTGTGTGTGCTTTTTGGCTTTATGAAGTTATTAAATCCTCCTATTTTGCTTTGTGTTGACCCTAGAGACAGTTAGCTTTTAAAGTGCTAACAAACTTAGCTACACAAAGCTGGGGTTTAGCTGGAATGTGTATTTCACTACATTATGGTTACAAATTGTGCTTGTTTTTGGACTTCTGAAAATGAACTAATGCTTGGAAATGGTTTCAACTTTTAAAATATGTCAAACCAGTTGGAAAGCACTTTATTATTCGACAGGAAGTGCTCGCTAATGGACTTTTCTTTTGAGAGCGTAGGAGAAATATGTTTCCTCGCACACACTAGTGCAACTCAGCAAAATGTTTTCGTGTTTTCTCCTTTCATTATAGTTTTCAAGGATTTCTAGTCTCGCCTGCTCTGCAAATGCGAGGCTCTGTACGTCGCCACGGCAACAGCTCGCTGATGTAAACAGTGCCGCCGATCCGGGCTGTAGGAATGAGAACAAAGGCAGCATCTTTCTAAAACGTAAGCAACGGGAGATGGTTTATACGTTGGGAGACGCTGACGCAGTCAGCAGAAGTTCGAGGCAATTTGGGGGGGGGGTAATAAAATGAAGACACCAGGAAGTTCAGCTAAAAGTATAAATAGATTGGAAACAAGGCAACAGAGGTGCTTACGAATACAGAACGTCATTCACTGCTCCTTCAACATCTTTCATATCTGAGGTGACTTTATAGGAGCAGCATGTTATGGATAGGAGTGATTCAGAACAGGAATTACAGGAAACATTCGTATTCCTGAGCAACTCTTCAGCACAAGTTCAACTCTTTAAAACAAAACGTATCCCAGTAACTCAGAACAACTATAAATACCTAAAGCTCTCATAAATGGAGTTTTCCTATTATATAAAAAGGCGTTCTTTGAGAAAGTGTTAAAAATCTGACCTTTTAGGTATTTTTCATCTACCCGTTTATTTTTTTAAATTACTGTTAAACACAGTTTCCCCCTCTAGGGAAATAAAATGACAGCATACATTTTAAAATACTTATTATGGACTTAATGTACTTCATGAAGTACATATCAGGAACTTTTTTTTCTTCTACACCAAGAAGTGTATTTAGCTGGGGTAACACGTTGTGTGGGGACATTTTTCTTGACATAACACCCAACACCTAAAACTTATTAGGTGAAACTAGGGTGTTTTCATGCCTATAGTCCGATTTATTTCCGAATCAGTCCATAATTTTGGTAACGTCGTTTTTTCCTGTTTTTCGGTTGTAGCTTATAAATCTAGTCAAGTATCTGTGAGTTAACCGACTTTGTTGAATGTTCACGCAAGCCCTTGGCTATTTTTCAGCTAGCTAGGAGCTACAGGTTTGCTACTGACACGTGTGTGCCCTCCTGCATCCCAGAATCCAATGCAAATTTGGCAGTGTTTGGCTTAAGCTTGTAGCATACGTGCGGTCATTGTTTGGTGTCTCAGCTCAGCTGTAGCTTGTCAGTTTGAGATGAAGGGCTACGCGATCGATACCGGGATGTAGCAGTGGCGCGCAAAAGATCATTGTGGCAGAAGGGACTGGTACACACGCATGATTAATAACAGACCACGCTGAATGAAATCATATTTGTCCATGTGAAAGGGGGAGGGATGGTGTAGTTTGTAGTGTACTGGGTGAAAGATATTAAGTGTAACTGTTGTGTTGTTGTGTCTCATTGTTAAGCAAATGCAGTGTCGTGAAAAAGAATTTCCCTTTGGGACAATAAAGTCAAATGTCAATGTCAAATGATGTATATCATGCATGTGCAGTGGTGCACCACGTATGTGCACCCCTGGTTATAATGGTTCCATTTTAAAAACTAGATATTTAAAATTTCTCAGGTTTTAAAGGGTTAATGAAGCCCCCTCATTAAGCTCACTAGACACCTGCGGGTCCTTTGAAGCCATAAAGTATTTATCCTAGTACACATCCTAACCAAAGTCATTATGAACATATACAGACATGTAGGCTCTTGTATGGTAGCTGATCCAGTAAATGTCCGGATAGAAAATATTTGACCTTTATACTGACTGGCTGCAACCTTCCAGCACACTAACACCTCACCTTAAGAAGGTAGTACATCACAATATCTTAAGACAATCAATTTTGTCTAAGTGCAACATTTGTTTAGACATTTTTGTTAGAGCTTCGTCCGTGGCTCTGGGTTAATTTAAATTTTCGCCAGTTTTTTTTTTTTTCCATTCTCATAACCACTGTGAAAAGCTTTTGCAAAAACATGCAATGAGCCTTTAATAAAATAATTTTTTTTGACAATTACTAATTGAGCTGGGAAACAATATCCAGAGTTCACATTTTAAGTAGACTGCAGGCACCAATTGACATCAACAGGTGGGAGAGTTAGCCGTTTAGTGGCAATTAAAACTCATAAGAATTATTATAGAAGCAGAATTTCAGAGCCAATTTGAAATTCTTGCTTTTCAAGTAAATTGTAGAGTTTAAAATCTCAGTAAAAGTAAACAACGGCAGCTCTAGTACTGTCAGTATTTCAGTCCAATTATTTTACCCGCAAAAATTCAAGTGCCGATTTCAAGGCACATTTAAAGAGAAAGACTGCTCTTCAGTTTGTATTGTATCAGAATTTAAAATGATTAATACAACATATTGATTTGTTAATATTAAGTTTTGTAACCATTGCCAGTTTTTTCTCTTTAGGTATTTGACCCACTAGTCATCCTACTTAAAGAAGGTACTACTTCGTCAGGGTTTCTTCAAATTCTCGCAACACTTCAATTATGTCCTGCAGTCTTTTGACCAATTTGTCTAATAAACACACAAACACGCTCTTTCAAACCCAGGACACGGTTTCCTATTCCCAAGAGGGTTTTTATTTCCCAGACAGACATCAGTGTGTGTGTGAGAGAGAGAGAGATTGGTGGGAGGTGAAAGATGAAGTAGTAAGAGGTGTAAGCAGGACGGGAGGTGGGGGTTGACAAATCCATCCCATCTTGTTTTCTATCTCTGGAATGTGGCTGGAATCCGTGCTCGACTCCCCTTGTTGGCTCCACCCACCCTCCCAACACCTTGTGTCGTGCAACAACTCAAACACAATTCTCAGTTGTTTTCCGTTGGGTGGCTCACTTTAACCATGAAACAAGTAACTCTTTAAGAGCGTGATCCTTTTTCGTGGTTTCTGTTCATTCATGAAGGGAAGACATGAAGGTTGAGCATCCCTCCATGAGCCTCTGTATTGGCTAGGTTGTGTTCTGGGTTACGAGGAGCTGGATTCTTCTGGACCTCACCCTTAAAATGAATGGTTACCAGGTTTTAAGTATAATATTTTGTATTTTAAAAATGCATAAACGTATATAAAATTAGCCTTTTTTCCATTCGTCAGCACAAGAAATGATAAAACTGCCTTTGATATCACTTTTCATGAAGTTATGAAATTCTGCATCGGTTTAGTTTTGGACGAATAAATGCCTCACCTAGTTTGGAACTGTTTTGGACCATAACAAGCCCTCATGGCCAGGAATTTAAGCAGCAGGTTTCCCGTTTCTCTGTTTGTTGGGTTGTTTCAAAGAACAAAGACAGTAGTTTGTATTTTCCGAAAGTTGTTTTACTCTTGCAAATTAATTTCTTAGGGTTTGAACATATTTTGACATTTTTCTTTTTTGTTTTGCGTAATTCTTTATAAATCATCGACAGTATAGATAATTGCAAGACATCAAACCCAAAGCCTTAAGTTGAATTCTTAAACGATCGTCCTTCTAGTGGCTGGTTTTAAAGTTTTAAATCAATGTAAATGATTGGGTCATATTGTCCTTGTTAAAAATAAACATCTTATAATTTGATTTCTAGGGACACACTCTTGTTGATTTATGTAGTTAATTTTTTGCTGCTGTAGTAATAAGTTTAGCAGTAATTAGCCATTTGATGTATATGCATGGGACTTTTAGCCCCACGTCCCGAGTTCTCACACCCTGGTTCTAAAAACACAACATGGCAGTGCCTGTAAATGGTACGTCATGGTTATAGATGTTTGGTCTATCTTTATATTTCTATGGTCTAAATTTGTGTGTGTTTGAGTGACGTCCCATTCGTCTTTTAAAAAACGGTTTCAGACTTTTCAAATTTCTATTAAAATAATGTTGCACTCCAAAGGTTTGGTAAAACATTCAAATATATACATTCAGAAAGTGTTGCACTTCAACAAATGGTCATTGACCATTCAGACCAACATTATTAGTCAAGACAAGGGAAAGTTACATGGTGTAAACTGTTGACAGCTGAAGCAAACAACTTTTAAGTGTTAAATCCGCCAATTGTATGGCCAAATGCTATTACACCTACTCTTTGACCCTCAATTTGAAGTCACAAGCGGTAAGAAAGTAAGTAAAACTTTATTTGTAGAGCGCCTCTCAAGATAAAAATCACAAAGTGCTCAGTCCACTGAGTCCACAGACCTCAGAGAGAGTGGAAGAGAGTTTCAGAGCCTTGGAGCTACAGACGAAAAGGCTCCGTTTCCTTTGGTTTTCAGTCTGGTTTTGGGAACTGAAAGCAGACCTTGGTCAGAGGACCAAGGTCATACTGTAGGTGTTATTGTCTTGCGTGGGCCAGGGGCATTTACACTAGACGAAGGACCAGTGGACCTCAGTGCTGTTCACTGATGAAAGTTGATTCACGCCGAGTAGAAATGGCCGCCAATGATGTTGGAGGCATCAAGAAGAGAGCATTGCATCAGCTACTGTCGTCACCAGACCAGCCTTTGATGGTGGAGGTGTTACAGTGTGGGCAGGTGTGTCTAATCAACACAGAACTGTCCTACACTTTGTAAATGGCTTTATGACAATTCCCATACTACCTGGATAGCATCATTAATCCAGTCATTGATCCTATGCATGAACACCACAGGCCTCATTTCATCTTCATGGATGACAATGCTCCGGCTAATTGAGGTCACATTATTATGGAACAGCTAACGGAGAATGAGGTAGCTCAAATAGAGAGGCCTGCACTTTCTCCAGACCTGAATCCAAAACCTATGGGATCAGCTGAGATCCATGTAGAGGTTGGAACCTCAATGACCTGAGGGCCACCCTTAAAGAAGAGTGGGATGCCATGACTCAGCAAACAAGTTGACTTGTCAACAGCATGAGACACTGTCGTGTTTGTTGGGGCTTTCTTTTCAACATTGTGTGCTTCTACTTAAATTCTAACACCTACTTTCATGATATATCCCTGTGGTGGGAACTTCTTACATTTTCCGTACTTTTTGTGAGTAATCTATGTTGCTTATGTGACTCTGTAAAGCCTGATCCATAAAAAATAATCAGAAATGTATTTTTAAAAAATTAAAAAGCAAACTTTTTATTGGCTAATGTTGATATATGGTAAATCATCATTGAGGAAAGCACTAATCCCGTTAAAGAGGCAGAGCTCTCAAAAATGGTAATGGTGTACCAAAGCTGGCATTTAGTGTTATATTGTTTAAAAAAAAGTTTGATTGTGATAAAATTATAGAGAAAATGAACTATAGAAAATATGTCTTTGTCTTTTTTATAAATATTTATGGAATGACTCAGTCCAAAGCAGTAACGTGGCAACAGCTTTGTCTTTCATCCATCTTATCAGCGGAGTAATAAAAGCACGGCTGTTCTTCGTGAACGGAGCATTCCTAGAAGTTTGCTGTGTTTATACTGCAGACTAAATATTTATCCCACGAGCTGCGAAGAACCGAGGCTGCTCAGTTTGACTCCAGTTAAAGGTTGCGTTTGTTTCAGTAGGTGACCATACGCTGCACAGATTACATTTTACATACTGGGTTCTGCGAGTACATATATAGCAATAAAAACGAGTAACGGAAAAAATCCAGGGAATGCAAATACACAAAAACGCTCGCATTGGAATAAACACCGATGAAGGGTACTTGCAGTTAATGTCACTTTCACTCGAGTTTAGTTGCGTTTGTGTTGATCAAAAAATTGGAATAAACTAAATTGTTTTGAAACATCATAGCTTACTATATTAGGAAGCAGATTTCACGAAAAGTCCTGCTTTTATACTTGAATCTTAAAATAAATCCATCTCATGTTCAGTTTTTTCAGTCAACTCAAAGAAGAGTTGCCAAAGAAAATATGCCCCCCCCCAAAAGATTTTGTTCCTGAATAAAATTACAATTTCCTTTTTTCCCCTAATTGACAAAAGACTACCACTACAGCAACAAGCAAACCCAGGATGAGCTCTTCATTAGCATCACGAAACAACGGACTGGAAAATTCATGAGAGAAGCTGATTTACATGGGAAATACACGCAATTGTGACCAGACTGGGCTAATTACCACGAGGAATAAGCATATTAATACAGCCATTGTGTTTGATGCTATACACGCCCTTGTTTTTGTTCCTACTCATCCATTTAATTCAGCAACAAGGAAAATGTGGTTTGGATTCAAGTCAATCAGCAGGGAATAGTAACCCTAATTTCATAAGGTGGAACCACTTTGTGACCATTAGAATTGGTAGGATTTCCTTTTTATTAAAAATTAAACCAAAAGGTTTGACATTTAACAGATTCCTTATTACTCATTGGGTTGGGGACTCTCCTTAAAGGGGAAAAACGTATCTAAGTGATGTAAAATCTTTCATGTTGGCTGAATATGTCTTAACAATAACAATAATGTTATCAGAGAAAAATATTATATCATAATACTTAATGTACAGAGAAAAACATCAAAACTTTGTCAAAAGTGGAAAAAAATACAACACATTTGTTGTTGAAGTTATTCATTAAATTTGCTTTTAATATAAAAATTAAATAACCTAATATTAGAAACTATAAATATGGCATAAGAGAAATGGCATACAACTGATTAAAAAGTTACCTTACAGGATGACAATACTCAAATTCAAAATGTAAAATCAACAACTAAAGTATCCTGCGGAGAACCCCAAGGTTCAGTGTTAGGGTCCAAATTATTTACATTTTACATAAAGTAGCCCAAAAATTGAACTCTACATAATTCACTGGGAGAGACCAGAGGCAGCTTCTGAAAAACAGTTGGAAATTAACTTGAAATACTGAAAATGTGGTTTGTCGCTAAATTTAACATAAGTACATTATATTTGGAAACCAAAAGCAGAAGAATCTAGTAAAACTGAAAAATTTCGGGTGTTACAGAAGATTAAAGTTTGAGCTGGAAATCGCGTATAGAAAGTGTTCAAAGCAAAATGTCTAAAGCTATTACAGTAATAAATAAATCATATTTTGAATGAGAAATCTTCATTTCTTTTATATCAAACAATACTTCCACACACGATGATGAACTGTTTTGGAGGTTTGGGGAAACACTTTCAAAACAAGGTACATTTTTATTCCAGACAAGGGCAATAAGAACAATAACCAACTCAGAATACACACCTTTTGTTCAAAAATGACAAATTCAAATTTACAGACCTGGTCAAATTACAAACAGCACAAGTATTTTTTAAGGTACATAATATCTTTCCAAACTTTATTCAGAGCCTGTTCCAAGTCAAACTGAGACAGAGTTTGGATATTAAAACAAAGGCATACAACAGTTCAATATTTTATGAAAATGTATTTCAAAAAGATCATTTAAAAATACAGAAGTGATTGTGTGTAAACCAGTACATTCTATAATGTACATGAATGTGTTTGTGGACGCTTATAAACCCAGGTACACAGGTATTTTTATGTCTGTTTATGTTAATAGTATTAAAGGCACACTTTGCTACCTTTTCATATTTTAAAATTTGTCTTGAGTCAGTATGTGCTAATATGACCCTTTACAGATTTAGTGGAAAGTCAATCAGCCCCATCTGGTGCTTAGATCCAGAATACCATGTTTGCAACTTCTCATTCTCTGGTCCGGTGCCCTGGAAATTTTCACAAAGTCACGTTTCTCACGAGGCTAACCCAAAGTGGCTAGCTGTTATGCTAGCGCCGGAGTGTTTTTAGCTCGTGATTCCTGATTTTAAATAAATCTCTCCCAGCTTGAACGCAGCTGATTTCTTTGAAGGAGTAAATAACTACTCATGTAGAAAGCTATGAAGGCTGAGGAGACATTTCAACAGTTAGATTTAGGTGTTTCTGAGCAAAGGCAATGCTAATGTTTATACGGCAGTGATTTAAAACGAACACTAGGTGGTGCCAAAACAAGCAAAACTGCATAGTTTGCCTTTAATTGACTTAATTGTTAAAGCTGCTCTGTGTAATTTGAAAACATAGTTTAAAACGTTTTTGATGCCTCTTAACAAGGTTCTAACACAGTATAGCTATAAGTATACTGCGGCGATACAAAAACAAAACAAAAGAAATTTTAAAAAGTGGTTCTCTCGCAGTTCTCTAAAAACCTCAGCCAATCATATGTCTCAGACCAAAGGCAACTATTGGACAATCTGGCTGTTTGTCTCGCCAAACCGCTGCACTTCCTTGGATCCTCCATTCATGTGTGCTGGAGCATTTTGAAGCAAAACGTCCTGGAAGTGAGAGGACAGAAACAGCTGACAGCTCAAAAATAAAAACACCTTTTCAGCTAGCAGAAAACAAAAAATGTTTGGACGTAGAAAGTGGAAAAACCAGGGTGAACATAAGCATAGCGTTTGGTGTTTTGATCTTGTTACTGTGGCAATGTCCCATATCCGGCGGTGGTGTGGCCTAGGATTATATAGCCAACAGGAGGGTTGAGAGCTCTGGAACTGTGTTTATGTAAAACAGCTAGCTATACCTAGCTTGTTTGCAGATTACCGAATGCGTCTTTAATTGGTTTGTAGCTTTTGTGGATGAATCTTTTTGCAAACATTGCAGCTTTAGCAAATCCAAAAGCATTTGGCTGGGTGTCGGAGGAAAGATAACTTCAGAATTAACTTGTGAATTGAGAAACGATTCACTACAGGGTCCAAGTTTTTAAAAGCGTTCCCGGTTAAACTAACAGGAGCACCGGTTGGCATTAGTTTTGGTGAAGCAAGTTGAAACTCAGTCCAACAGAAACCTGACATAATTTAAACACGCTGACAGATAAAAAGGACAAACGTGCCAAGAAGAATACTTGAGCCAACACACTCATGTCACATTACTCAGGGAACATTTATTTTCTGTTACTCATCCTATTCCAAACACCCTTTTCTCAGGTATATTTTGCTCTCTAGGAAGTTTTTTCAGTTTCATTTCTGGAACATTTGAAAATGTTTAACTTTTAAATTAGTTTTGTTTAATAATAAAAAAAAAACCTCATTATTATTATAATTTTGTAAAAATTTGGAATTCTGATTTTGTTTTTTAATTGTTTTTTAAAATGTTTTTACTTTAACTTTGTGTTTTTTTCTTTTTGAGCATTTGTAATGTTTTACTTTTAGATATAAATTTTAAGTATTTTAATTTGATTATTTAATTTTATTTACTCGACTTTTGTAAAAATCTGTACATTTTAACTTCTACATTTACTTTCTTGAATGCTTGCACACTTTTACTTCTACATGTCAGTTTTTTAAATACTTTTTTTTTTTTACATATATCTTATTTAGTTAACTGTTTTGAGCTTGTACATTTTAACTTGTTAAAACAAAAATACACACTTTTTTTCTTACGTTACTTTTTAAAATATTCTTTTAAAAGGTGCAAGTCTAAAGAGCTTTAAGCAAGTGATTAAATATGGTCACTCCCCTTTAACGTTCCCATCAGCATGAACAGTACCCAGTGAACTGCGTAACTCTGCTGCTATGGAAACAAGGACAAACTATTTTCTGCTGTTTTGCTGCCAGAGAATGCATCACGAGGCATAAAAATGGGGAAAACCAAGGAATAATTTTCCCACAGTTTGTTGCAATGTTTTCTCTACTGTTTTAGCTTCATGTAGCAAAAATTAAAGGTATATCTGTCAAACCTAACATTTGACACGATAGATAATCTGTGATTATGAGGCATTAGAACTATAGGTGATATGAAAGGCTGACATCCGGCAATGCAAACACACGTACACACACTTTCACTGAAATACACACGTCCTTGTGCTGTCCGACGCAGCAGGCGAGTTCAGACTCCATGGCAACTGTTGTGGCAGAAGACATTAAGGAGGCGTAGGAGGGCGAGGACAGTGGGCAGTTCCTGTCTGCGAGTGAGTGTGTGTATTTGCGTCAAACAGGCTGTATTTTCCAATTACAGTCTTCAACAACATTGAACACAATGAAAACCCATACGGAAAAGATTTATATAAATCCTGTAAAGTTTGTAGATGTCTTGTGTGGCACTTGTATGAAATGTATACAAGAGTGAAACCAGTTATAAGATCCCTAGAAAAAATATATAAAATGAGACTTGTATGTTTTGGGTACTTATTAAAACAATATATGACAACAATCCCACATATAACAGCCTTAGAAGAACAATGTAAGATCAAACTTATATGAGTTAGACAATCATCAGTGAAACTAAACTTTTGTAAGTTTTTAATAGAAAACACTAGATTTACTTGTGATGTCACAAAAGCCGCTTTCATAAGACACACTGTGCTGGCAAATCAGCGTAATACTGCCGCCACGGTGTGTCTTATGAAAGCGTCGTGGCGGCATGGCGATGCGGCAAATTTGCGGCATTCGTGCCGCCATGCTTGGTAGTAATATTACCGCAACGTCGGACTTGTGAATGAAGATTACGCCTTGGCGCAACAGAAGGAGGTGTCACTAATAACGTGGCAAAAGTGAGCCAACCCCCGACCAGAAAAATAATTTAAAAATCAGGTAAACATGGCTGGAGCGACACCGAGATCCGGGAGCTTCTGGCTGAAGCAGAAGTTGCCCGTCTGTTTATACGAGCGCTTCCGTCTCACGTCTCTGTACCCTGTGCGTCGACAGCGCGAAGACCGCCCCCATACCTCCTTTATACCGCCACCGAGAAATCTTTTGTGAAACGCACATGATTGGGCAACATTACCGGCACATTGTGACCACTTATGAACGACCAAAGGCTCCCAGATGCCGGCTCAGGTTCACGGCAAATTGCCG
The DNA here is from genome assembly GCA_006937965.1 of Callopanchax toddi. Taxonomy (NCBI): domain Eukaryota; kingdom Metazoa; phylum Chordata; class Actinopteri; order Cyprinodontiformes; family Nothobranchiidae; genus Callopanchax; species Callopanchax toddi. The sequence continues at coordinate 1,305,638 of SSNR01000057.1, read as the reverse complement.
GCATTGTTTTATGAAAGCAGCTTAATAGACATTCAACTAATAATTAACATAGAATGGCAATACAATTTAAGGGAAAAGCACAAATTTACTATAAGCTTGTTTCAACATGTAACCCCCCCCAAAAAAAGAAAGAAAGAAAGGATAAATCCTACTACAACATTACCCACAGGGGTTAATGAAATATTCTTTGTGGACAGTATAAATATTGCTAAATTTAGATTTTTGCAAAACCAGGCATCATATTACTGACTTTCAAATATTGTTTTTCCTGTTATAGTATAGTGACATTAAAAGAACTAATATATCCAATCAGTTTTACAAATGATTACGTCAACATATTAAAATACATCTGGAATGTTTTCAATATAGACAGAAATGATAGAAAAGATCATTCATTCAATCTTCTTGTAGAAATATTTTTACTTTTGCACAGAATCAGTGTTTGCAAAAACACTTCAGGCATTACGACGTTATTTAAATTTGGCCAACAAAAGACTTAAAAATAGTCAGACATGTTGACTGACATGCTTCTCCTCTAAGTTGTATCTAGTTATAACTAGTAACTCTGTTAACTTTGTTTACTTTAGGATGGAAGTTGTAGGAAGAAAGAAGTATTAAATATGAAGGAGTGAGAACAAAAGAATAACCTGAGATGAAGGAGAGTAATAGAATAGAATGGAATAAAATAGAAATAGCCTTAATTGTCTCTCTTAGGGGAAATTCAGGTGCACCAGCTGCAAAGTAGCAGTCAAGTAAAAACATAGAGATTCACACACTCTGTACTGGAGCAAGTTATTCAGATCAAGTTATCAGGTATTACAGTGGATCATCATCTCTCATGGTCGTATCATATAGATATTATAGTGAGTAAAATGGGTAAAGGTGTTTCTGTAGTCAGAAGATGTTCCTCGTTTGTTACTCCTCCTGTTTTGAAAGTTGTAGTACAATCGTTGATCTTGTCTCATATTGAATATTGTTCAGTCATCTGGTCTGCAGCAAACAAGTCTGACTTATTAAAGCGGCTCTCTGGAGCATTTTTCTCTGTATCAAAGTTTTCTAAATGTTTTAAATGATATTTCAGGTCTAAACTATGATCTATGGGTTGAGTTCCACATCTGTCATTCTGATGAAGACCCTCCTTCCTCCTAGAGACCCCTTTCCATTATTTCTTGCCGCCGACATTTTTCAGCCAATGAAATTCAAATGTCTGCATTCTCTCAACATGCACGCGCAACGACCAAACCTGTACCAGTAGGGGGCGCTGTCGTACAGGACGCTCCGTGTGTTTCTCTGCCGTCTCAGCCGTTCACTGAGGACTCACAGCTCATTTCTACTAAAAACCTACCCATTCTCCAGCTAAAGACGGGTTTATTTTTATTTTTAAACCTTTCACCTCACAGAATGGCAAGGCTTGACAGGGTTACGCGTTTATTTTACGCGCCCACACGCGACCGGACGCGCGTGTCGAGATGTTTTGAGGAGGAGCCTTTGGATGCTAGATTCAAAAACTGCTCTCCTGATGAAATCCTCCAGAGTGCTGCTTTAAGAATACAGCTTGTCCAGAACAAGGCTGCTCGTCTGGTTTTAAGATGTCCTTATGCAACTAGTGTTACTAAAATGCACCGCATGTTACTGTGGCTTCTATTACCAGTCAAGCTGCAACACAATTTACTTCTATTTATTCAAAAAATTATTTTAACAGGTCAGCCAGAATCATTTTGTGAGAAGCTTCTATACTCTGACCAGATACACCCACGACACTAGATATGCACATGATACTAAATTAATGGTGAAACAGGCCAACACAAAGTTCTTGCATAAATCTGCTGTTTTTAGAGCATCTCAGGAATGAAATATCTTACCCCAAAATATTAGGAGACTGAAGAGCATGCATTCTTTTAAAAAAGCATTAAAATCTTACTATAACATTGGTTTTACATAAATGTTTGTTGTTTTTTTTATTAAAAGTTTTAAAAGGCATAAAAATTTTAATATAGCACTGGTTTTATCTAAATGTTTAATGTTTTTATTCATGTACAATGTTCTGTATGAAATTGAAATGTGTGATTTTATTTTATTGTAGCAAGCCATTGATGTAATGTTTATGGTGATGTTGTATATTTTGTGAATTGGACCCCAGGAAGATCAGTAACCACTACGGTGGAAACTAATGGGATCCTAATAAATAAACAAATAAACACAAGAGTTAAAAAAATATATTAAAAAATATATAAAATAATAATTGACTGTAACGTAATGTACAGCACAATACTGCACAATCATTAAAAAAATCATTCTCAAATTCACAGAAATGTGAAACTGAATAGGATTGTTCTAAATGACTGAGTAGGAAAAAAATAACAAATATGCAATTTGCAAATATACTTGTGCATAAAAGAAAATGTTTCAAATGATTCTCTCTAAGTAATGATTGTGAAAACTGATTAGAGTAAAATGGGAGGCTGTTGTATTTCTGATATAGTGTTTGAGAAAAGCTTTCCAGTAACTGAACTGTATTGAAAACTCATTCATTATTGGTCAAAAAATATTGTAAGCATAAACAGACGTCAGTGATAATCTGAATGTAGAAATATGTATTATTCCGTTAAAGTAATATCAAACGTATTTAGCAGCAAACTGCATAAATACTGGAGAAAGATGTTTAAAAAAAGTAGCGCTCTCACAGAGAAGTCAAACTTCAGCATTGAAAACGTGATTGGACAGTAGGGCTGTCACTCACACACATACCGCTTTGTGATTGGTTAGTTTACGTACTAGGGTGGTTTTCATTCAGGAAGCAGAGAGTGCCATGCGGCTGAGAGGAGAACAATGGAGGCAGGATACTAGGCAACGTGACTTCGTAAAAAGAAGTAAGTAATATTTGTGATAAGTTTATTTTGACAAAGATGTCCAATGTTCCCGAAAACGTTGTTTATATAGAATATTTTTGGCACGGTTTTCAGTATGCAGTCCCGTTTGCTAAGCTAGCTAGCTAGCTTCGTGTTTGCTAATGTAACTTCTGCTAGCCAAATGCATGAGTCCCAGAATCAAACTGAGGGAGAATACTGATGAAGAGACTCACTCCTTTTAGCATTTTTATGTTTAAGTTTGTTTACATGCTGACTTTTAATAGCTAAACCAATTGGTTCAAACAGCAACATGCTACTCCCTCTAGCTAAGAGAGCTAAATTGGGCTCTAATTTCAACTGAGGTCAAACATGTTCTGACTAATTAAAAAAAATTTGTACTGGCCTCGTTTTTCAGTATATTAAAAAGCAGGTTTTGTGTTCCTACAAATCTTACAATTGCTGATATGTTTACGTTAAATAAAAAATGCAGTTTCTGTAATATAAATGTGCTTTTTTGATCCACAAAATTCATGTTATTTGTGCTTTTACCATAATTTTCTATATTTGACTTTTTATATAGTCTATGAGCCTTATCAAGGAGCTTGTGAAATCTACAAGACAAAATGAACATGTTTTTTACACAGTTGTGCCATCCTGTTATTTCTAAGCTGTTTCCTTATGAAACTTTGTATTTTGTCTATGAGCAGATGTGTACAGCAGTCTTAAGATGTCTTACACAAAAATGCAGTTCTTATAGAAATCTGCTTGTTATATTTGGAGATATTATTTACCCTCTCTGTTGTTCCTTTAGGTTTTTAAGTGAATGATGTTTAATCGGTATTGTTACAGAAGAAAACTGAAAAACATGTCAACGTCCTGTTCGTTGCAATGTTAAACTATTGAATAATAATGTCATTGTTTCTTTTACTGTTATGTATTTCACAGAATGGACTGTCCATCAGAATATTTAAAAACAACAAATGCCCAGAAGAAAGCGCATGCCACCAAAGAATCTCAGATTTCTTGAACCAGACCTAGGATCACCAAAAGACCACCAGCAAGGTAACAACATTAATGTTTTACAACACAGAACTGTTTTAAAGTCACATTTCAAATGCTTTGTATTTTAGAAGTTTAAATTTAAAAACAAAAGGTAACTTGAGGTACTAGTATTTTATGATAGATATTAAGTCATTCAGGTCTAGTTTCAAACAATGCTTATTAGTGTTTTATAAATATAATACGGTTAATAGAAGTGACTATAATGATATGCCAAAAATTTAGCTAGTTCTCCCTAGCAACCATACATGACTGACTGTTTAGCTCCTGTTCAGGGGTGATTTTTCCAGAGCCCCAAAAGTGACATTAGTGAGTCTATTGGAGGAAATTCACTGTTTAATGAAACAGCTGTGAAAATGATCAAATCAAACTTTATTTATAAAGCAAATTTCCTGTCGAGCAACACGATGTGCTTCAGCAGATAAAATATAAAATGATACATACAGGGTCCGAAATTAAAATTTTGACTCACCGGCCAAGTTGGCTGGTAGATGATAAAATCTACCGGCCAAACATATTTTTGACCGGCCAAAATTCTAAATGATTTAGATCTACCCAAAGCATGTTATTCTATAATACGATATTATGTTAGATCCAAACAGAAAGGAATGACAACTTAATTAAACAATCATTAATAAGAAAAACTACTTTTTAGTCATTTCAGATTTTTATTTTTTAGAAATATTTTTAATGAACTCTTTTATTGAAATCTAGTCAGACTCCTTGTTTTCTCTGTCCATGAAGTCTGGCCTCCTGCTGCTGACAGTCTTTGTGCCACAGCATTACAAACTCATTTGGGTCAAAGTCCCTGTAGCTTCATCGTCTTATTTCCAATGTCAAATGAGTTATAGTTCTTTCTAGAGTACTGGTGGCAAACGGTGCAGCTCCTTTCCGCAAGATTCCGGTGTTGTGCGGAAATTTGTTCCCCTGAAATATTATGTAGGGGAGCGGATGATTCTGTCAGTGATTAAAACAAAAATAAATAAATAAGTTAACTTTTATTCATTTATTTACTAGGAACTAAATAAAGTATCAACTTTGACATGAATACGTGTTGTAGAAATCTTTTAGAAGTGCTGTGAAGCTCGTAGTTTGACATGGGGGAACAGAAAAATTCAGGGGAACAGACTTTCGCACAACACCTGTTGTTCCCTGTAGCCAGCGTCAACAACATCTCCACCGCCACCTCCAGTTCGCCACTTTTCATTAAATCTTCTTGTTGCCACTGGTTCTGGTGGTTTTTTCTACCAGTTCGATTAGTTTTCTTTTTGAAGACTGGCTGATTCCAGTTCAAAACTGCCACATTTCGCTGCTAGTTTTAGCATGAAGCTAACTGCTGCTGCCTTGATAAACAGTGAATGAATAGGCAGAAATGCCGGGTGCGACTCTCACGTTTCGCGTACGTCTCATGCAGGCAGGAGAGGAGCGAAATCCATCAAAGGGAACTGATAAACAGAACTAATTTGGTGCAAAAATGTACTCGCCAAGTGGCGGATGACGCTCCAAATTTTACTCGCCAAGTGGAGCAATTTGGTCGCATTTGGCGAGTGGCGAGTGTTAATTTCGGACCCTGGATACATACAATACACAAACATGTAAGAATTAAAAAGCACACTTTAATAATTATCTCACACATGAAAACATACATGCACACTAGAGCTGGAGCGATTCGTCGATGACGTCGACGAATCGATTTAAAAAAAACGTCGACGTCAAATCCGGAAGTCGACGCGTCGCGCGCGCGCACCACACGCGCGCGGGGAACCAAAACAAAGCCGCATGGAGAACAAACCTCCGTCTCTAACAGCTTTCAGGCTCAGCAGCTTGCACTCCCAAGCTCTACATGTCACCAGAACACAACCCGCCGCTCTACCTCAAAGTTTTAGGAATACTTTAAAGCAGCAAAGGACAGAAACCCGCTCCAGTGGTGGAAGGAGAATGAAGAGACTCACCGCCCTGGCTGCTGCTGCTGCTGTGGTAAAATCCTACATCGACCTTCTGAACGTTTGTTCTCAGCAACAGGGACGATTGTAAGCAAAAAAAAAAAAGCTAGCCTCACCAAAGAGCAACACGTTCCTCTGCAGCAGGCATCATCACATGGAGGTCCAGACCCAGATCCGTTCAGACCGGGAAAACCCAGAACCTGGTCCTGGGGGGGGGGCCAGCCAAGGAGACACTGGAGCGAGCTGCAAGGGCCCGCGGTTAGCGCGACACCTGGCTCGCCCCCTGCCCTAACTGGACCTCACCATGAGGTTCGGTTCGGAGCGGAGGAGGCGACCGTCCGGTCAGCGGTGCTCGCGCCTGTCGCCACGGGAGCGCGCGTCGCTCGTCTAGCTGTGTTTCTCAGTCTAACTGTCAACAGCTGTGGCTTCAACAATATTAACACTAAAACCACATTTATCTGTCAATGATTTTATCAGAAGTTAGTCTTCCTTTAACTTCAGTTGTTTTCAGAGACTCACGTTAAATACCAATGCATAAATAACCTTGATAATAACCTAAATAATAAGTAGTTTCTTTATCCAAATATAAATATAATGACTCCTCCTGTTCTACAGCGATCCAGAGTGTAATACAGAGGAGGTGATGAGGGAGGAACACAGTGCTATACTGCACACACTAACAGAACAGCAGTTCAGTTTCATATTGAGACTATGAAGTAGTTTAACTAACACACTCAGGAATGTATGCTGTGAACTGCACAGTGTTTGTTTTTGCTCTGCAGTTTTTAAATCTTCAAAACGAGAGAGATTTATGTCAAACTGCAGCTCTTCCTTAGAAACCGTCACTTTATTTTGTGTTAAACACTCAGGAATGTCCATACTGTGCACCTCACAGTGTTTTGTTTAGTACTACAACTTAGTATTTTTTCCAAACCTTTAAACTAGAGTTATTATACTGTAAAAGAGTAAATACTGACAGCTCTTCCATGTTGTAGAACACTGCTTTGATTCTGTTTGAAGCAGAAGATGTTTGACTTTGGAAAACAGTTTTACATTTAAGCAATTTATTAAATTTTTTGGGGGCGGGTATTTATTTGAAATTTTATGGTTTTTATTAATCGCGCAACAGAAAAATAATCGTTAGAATAATCGTCTAATTATCCATTAGAATAGTCAACTATTCGATAAAATAATTGCCCGAATAATCGTTTTAAAAATAATCGGTTTCCCCCAGCCCTAATGCACACATACTTAAAAAGGCCCTCATATAAAATACAGAACTAAACAAACAATAAAAAAGCGTGCATGGTTGTTTGTCCTGTGTCTCTGTGTAGCCCTGTGATGCTGGGTGATGATGTGACTGCTGCAGAGACACCAGTCTCCAGCAACCCTACTTGAATAAGCAGGTATAGCTAATGGATGGATGGAAAAAGGATTTTCAAATAAGTGTTAATATTTTATTTTCTGTGTTATAGGTTGCGAACAGATGGTCATTGAGAAGCTTTCTGGATAGAGTGGAGCTTTTGCTACAACTAGGTGGATCTGGAACTTCAACAAGAGCTGTATCCAGAAGTGGTCTTTTCCTGTCTTCAACACATCTGTCTGCTGTCCATTCTGAGGCAAGGAAGGACTGCCATCGCTCTTTCCATCTTCTTTTGATGACTTCTTCAGTCCTGAGGATTGCCAACATGCAGTGGTGTTTGGAAATCATGGAAAAGTGCCAGAAGGGAAGAGGGTCCTGGACAAGCCAGAGCCAGTGGGATTCTAAGTGAGTAGTCCCATTGTTTTTTTCCTGAGTGTGATTACTGGTTGAACTTTGTAAGGTTTAGTTTTCAAGCACTTTGTTATTAATTCCTCATACTCAAATGTGAAATAGTAAGAGAACTGATTGGAATTGATAGTCATTAAAACATAATTAAACTGAGTCATTCAGAAAACTTTCAGTTGAATCCAATTAGGCCATTTTACTCAATGAATTCCAAATCAAAAACACAACATTTATTGTATGAGTGGGGAGTGGATTTATAATTTGTGCTTTCCTTTATTCTCGTAGCTTACGTCATGCGATGTGGGACTCTAGCTGGATGGACACCGGTTGAGAAAATCAAGATTAAAAAGACATTGATGAACAAATGCTGTATGACGACCAAAACACTGGGAAAATGGACTCACAAGGGCTGGAAAACTGTGAGTTGTTGAATGTTCTTCATTCTTGTGCTGAGTGCTGTTAAATGACTGACATGAGGTAGTACTCAGTGTTCAGGTTCTCTAAATGTTCAATCCACAGGAAGATATTCAGTCTTGAGAGTTTAATGTAGGACTATAGTTTTTTTTTTTTACTTATTTCAAGCAAAAGTGAGCTTGTATGAAGTTTTTCTTTTTAATTGTTTTGGAGTGACCTTCCCTGTAGCATTACCTTAATTTAAAAATACTTTTTTGCATATTCAGAAATAAATCTCATAGTATTTGTATAAGTAAAATCTGATTTGTTTTAAGTGAAATTTTTTTCATTTTAAGATTTTTGTGGGTTCATTGAGGTTAGTATTGACCCGAATATAGGACGAGTCTTTTTTGTTTGAAAAAATGTGGAGTCTTCTTGTAATCAGGGTCTAACCAGTGACACATGCTGATAGTAGTTTGAGGTCATTGCACGACTGCAACAGCAGGGGGCGCCAGTGTTTTGTAAAGTAGTTTGCATTACTATGGTATTTTTTGCTCAGTTTTTGTTCAGTAGTGTCTTTCCTGACAGAACCCCACACACACTAGAATATGCATTACAGATCTTTGTGATTGTATTAATAGGAAAATATTAAAGGTCTGTAGTTAAGGTATTTTAAATTACTTTCTCAAAATTTAAACAAAAATGGTTTCTATAAAAATTTAATTGAGTCCATATATGTTCCATATATTTTCTGCAGTATTTTCTGTTTTAATGACATATACTTTACATATAAAAAACATATATATATAACAGCTTTAGTTTATATATTTAAAGTATATGTCATTATAACAGAAATGTACAAAAAACTACAGAACATATATGGAACATATATGGAAAACATACTTTGACATGTACTTTTCTTATAAACCTCATACATAGTTTTTATATAGTTATATGATCTTCTTTATTATCATGTATGAAAAGAATATGAAAGGTGCCACTTTCAGGAGTAAATCATATATGGCTTATATGTTGCACAATATATGAACCAAACTAAAGCTGATGCTCATTTTTTACAAGTTTTTTATATATCTTTTCCATATGGGAAACCACAAAACATTTGAACAAAACCAAGAAATCAAAGCATTTTAATCAAATGTTGAAAAGCACAAATTTGATATTTTTTCATTTTTTAACAAACTGCAAGGACAGTTAAAGTTCCTTTAGTGTGTTTAAAAACATCCGACCCTCATGTGGAAAATGGAAACCAGCACAATTTGTTGATTTACCGGAAAACCTGTAGGGAAAAACAGGCTGACGTAGCAGCTTGCAGACAGATGGATAGACGAGTTTAAGGTCACATCGGTAGAGTTCTACATGAAACGGCACAAATCAGTGTTTGAGAGGCTGTAGAAATCCATTCAGTCCATTCACACAGTGACTTCATATGAAAAGAAGCTCAAAGTCAAAAACCGCTAACCCTTCAAAAAGTTGATTTCCAGCTGTAAACTTTGTGTTTTTCTTTCTTTTTCCAACCAGACGTACTTTGTTGGACAGACGAAAAGATATGGTTCTCTAAAGAAACAAATGCATTTGTTGAATTGAGTCAGTGTTGACTGCTATAAGTTCCTCATGTTTGTAGAAGTTAGATTATAAAACGAAAGAATGCAGAGAGCCGGAACAAAATGTTTGCAAACCACATATCTGATTGTACCATTTGAAAAAAAGGCATTCACATTAATCATCATAGAAAGAAGTGAACACTTGGATTTAATTACTCCAGAAAGTGTTCACTTCTAATACAAATTTAATCAGATTTTACCCAAGATTTTAATGGACATTGTGGCCTAAAATGGACTAGCTAGCTAACAAGCACTTGTAAAATGGAGATGTTTGATTTTATTAGATAGGACAAATCTGTTTACTAACTAATCAGAGTTCATATTTTTCACTTTTACATCCAAATTTAGCTAAACTTGTAGCCTAGAGACCACTTGACAATTTAATATTTGAGATGAATTTTCAACCCAGAACACTGGGTTAGCATTGGTAGAATAAAGAGCGTTAGCGTTAACTTTTTATCTTCATTTTTTAACAGTTTTTTCCATTTTTTCCCTTCCTTTTTAAAAACTTATTGGGAACAGAGACACTGTTACTTGTCCTCAATATTTTTTTGTTGTTTAAAAAACAAAACAAAAAAATCTAGAGAACTTTTTGTACTATTAATGTGTCAGAATGTTTCCTCTTTCTGTATCCTTCCCCTTAATTTTCGTCTCCGTGTATCTTGGGATTCAAATTAAACAAAGAGACAGTTCTAATAAAGAGTATCTATTTATATATACCAGGTGGAGTAATAGCAGCAGCTGTTACGCTCCACCTGTGATAGTAAATCTGTAGGGCTTTTTTTTTTGGCCTTTGGACATCAATTCTGATTGCTATACTAACAGACAGGACACAGAGATAAAAAAAAACAGAAAACAGTAATGAAGGTCCAGTAACGTAATACTAGCATTGATGTAATTGGTCCAATATTTAGGCTAATGCTAATTTGTGAATCGAATGACACCAAAAATTCCCTGAATTTACATTCAGGTCCCTTATTTCTAGGAAACTCCTGCCTAAAGCCAATGTCTGTAGAGTTTAGACCAGGCACTTAATTACAAACCTGAAAGGGCCACATGAAAATCCAAGGATGACTCTGCGGTCTGGGGGTGGTGGTGGCGGGTGGATGGGTCTGTGGGTCTGCGAGTGCATTGGGTTTGTGGGGATGTGTGTTGCATGCCGTTCGCCTGTATACAACAGGAAGCACAAGAGGCATGGCACCGAATCACGGTGGATTTTATGAAATAATGACAGTTTGGGGGACACGGTACATGGGTTGAGGGCCAGAAATAGGAGGCTTGTGGGCCAGACCAGGCCTGTGAGCCACCTATTGAATACCCCTGGTTAAGACCAAGCCTCAAATAAATGTCTACAAACTTCTCTCCAAACTCACTTACATTTTTGCTGAATCTCAAAAAACTGACTCAGGATAATGAAAAAATACAACTTTTTGTTGTTTTTGTCCAAAGCTCTCTGTGGCGCTTCTGAAAAACAAAAAAATAAAAAATTCTAGAGCACAGCAGAACCCTCGCAACGTTTCGAGACATTTTCTGAACCATCGCTTCCCGGTGAATTAGTGGCGTCATCTTCCGAGCCGCTATCCGGTAATCTCACCTTGATTTATTTTTCCATCTCTGTCAGACCCCTATGATCCTGTTGTTTCCAATAAATAGCACAATTCCATTCTTGCAAAAACCCACAGGTATAAAATCTTCCTCTCTAAATATGCAGGTGTTAAGTGTTTCTACAGTGCAGTTAGACGATATTATCACTTTTTGCAATGAGTCGTGTTGCATTAAGATTTTTCGCCTGCAGGTCAGAACCAAAGAAGCGTGGTCTAACAGAAAGAAATTCAGTTTTTTCTATCTCTGCTTTCTCCTCTTTCACCTTCTCTTAGTCTGTTTGCTTTCTCGACGGAGTACGGAGATTTTAGGACAAGCGAGCTGGCCTGTTGATAGAAGATTGAATCCAGACCCAAGCTGTTGTCATGTTCCGCACACATGATGATTGTGTGTGTGTTGCATTTAGAGCAATTGGTCCTAAAAAAAGAAGCTTTTTCTGCACAGCGTGGGTCATTTCTCGAGTCCACAACCCTGAACGAGACTTAATCCGTTAGTTTGTTTGTTTTTGTTTACATCCACCATTTACCTCCCGAGTTAGGGAGGGCGTGAATGTATGCTCCTGTCAGTTTTCTCTTTTTTTTAAGCGCACTTCGGCTCGTGCACACATTCCCCAGTTCTGAGGTCATCCCGCTTTGTGCACCTCCTGCTGTAAATTTGTTCAAATGTGTCTAAGTTTTACCCCCACGCCTCTTGAAAAACTACAGCGATCCTCTGTTTTGTTAAAAGGGGATCCGATTATACATCAGAATACAGAGGAATCCGGTATTCTTTTAATTATTTAAACCAAAGACACATTCATTTCAAAGTAGAGATGCATTTAAAGATTTCGGAGAGATCGGCTTGTGACATTTGTTGAGTTTTAAATTGATTTACCAGTCCATCTCAACTCCAACAGAATACTTTCCACTCAAACGAAGTTTTTTTTACAACCCAGGCAATCTGCTTTTGGAAAATGATGCTGCACCTTCTGAATAATCAACCTCGTAAAACAGACTACCAATAAACATTGAGGAAAGTTCCCAAACCCTCATACGATTCTTTGATCCAAACTGTTAAAATATTGCTATATTTTTAGTCGCAAAAGTGGTAGGTGTGCAATATGAAGGCTAATTGGGAGTACAGGTTGGAATGAAACCATGATAAGAATCTAAACAGATGTTAATGCTTATACTTGTCACTCAACTCTCACAAATATTCAAGTAGTTTTGCCTCCGGATTGACATTTAAAAGCAGAGAAGAGAGACATAAACACAATCAGGTCTAAGAAAAATCCCGAGGCGAAACCCTGAGTGGATGTAGAAACATGTTCCAGCCTTAACACGCCTAACATTCACTCACTTAGCACTTCTGAACCTGTTGTACCTGCTCACTGTGAATACAATTACAAATTTGTGCCAACACCGGGGTCTCTTAGTCAACGAACGCAACTGAATTTGAATAAAGTGTATTCATTGGTTTTTTTTAATGTCCCATGAGGCTTAGGGGGAGGGGGGCTGCTTTTTGCAGCTGACAACGAAACACAATTCATTGCTCGAGCTAAACAGTGATGTCTGAACCAGATGCAAATCTCAACGGCTCGGTGAATGACTCACTTTTAGACCCATAAAATGACAATGGAGGGTTTTTTCTTGTTCGTTTTTTGGCATCAAGGGATAATGTTAGCTGTAATGCTAAAAAGCTACATAATTATGTTTATTTACGTTGCAGATAGGAACTAACTTATCAGGCATGTTGTGGTCTGTAGGGGGGAACCGGAGTACCCAGAGGAAACCCACACATGCATGCTAACTCTACGCAGAGAGACCACAGCTGGGAATCGAACCTGCGACCTTCTTGCTGCGAGGCAACAGTGCTGCCAACTGTGCCACCATGCACAACGACTTACACATATAGACTTATTAGATAACCAGATATAACAATGTAAATTGGAATTATAACTGAAACAAAACAAGCGCCTCCTAGTGGTTGGCTGCGGTTTAAGTTTTAAATCCATCCTCTTCCATATAGATAAATGGGACATTTCCTTGAATTTAAAAAACACCTGCAAAAATGTATTTCCTGCTGTGTCATCTAGTTCTTACCTCGCTGCTTTATGAATAAATATTCAATTTTCGACTATGTTTGATCAGAGGTGGGCAATCCTAGCCCTTGAAGGCAGGTATCCTGCATGTTTTAGATGTTTCCTCGCTTCAACACACCCGATTCAAGTAAATTACCTCCTCATGTGCCTTCAAGTTCTATAAAAGCTGATCCCCCAATTATTCAGATCAAGTGTGTTAAAGCAGAGAAACATCTAAAACATGCAGGATAGTAGCCCTCGAGGACCAGAATTGCTCACCTCTGTGTTAAATAGTAATTGGTTATATGTCGTTTTAAACCCCACCGTGTTCGGGTGAGTAGGTGAGACTTTAAGCCGCACATCCTGAAAGTTCAGACTCTGGATCCAAAAACACAACATGGCAGCATTTGTCAGCGTATTGTAGTTTAATTTTTCTACAACAAAAGAAAATGGAAAAGCTTTGTCCATATTTCTCTAAAGTCTTTGTCTCATTGTCTTATCCAAGTTCAGGTTGTGGCAACAGTATCTCTAACAAGGAAGCTCTCTCCTTACAAACATCTGCAAACTCCTATTGATGGGATACTACAGCTATCCTAGTTGAATTTTGAAATATAATCCCCTCAGTGTGTCAATGGTCAGCCCCCATAGCACCTCCACCAAGAGGCATTCAGTTGGCATCTCTAGACCACATATCTTAACCACCTCACAGAGGAGCAGCAGCTCTCCTCTGAGCCCCCCCCCCCCCCCCCCCCCCCCCCCCCCCCCCCCCCC